>CM024762.1:84894190-84986909 GCA_014218235.1 Colocasia esculenta
AGCGACTAAAACAAACACACACAAGTCGCTGCCTCATTGTCATCTTTCCCTCAGCCAGACGTACAACTCAAACACACGAGTGAGGGTGTCCAGGAAGACAACATAGACCCCTATGGTACATATTGTACCAAGACACGCCCCGAGCACAGCGTGCCTGGCTCACACAGAACCCGGGGTACCCAACTGGAGAGGCATTCCGGAATAGGTGCTGGACCACCAAACTCAACAATCACACAAACCACGCCAGATACTTAACAGACTCACATTACTTATATTCACAAACCACAATCAATTGTATTCTAAACTTACTTGTCATTGGTCAATATATGACCTCCTTAGCAACACATACCAATGTACATATAAGCCACATAACCTCAATATGATAACATAATTAACATGCTGAACATGATTAACATAATCATAAATAACTTACTAACATAACACATTAACTACCCATAAACCAAACCATTAACCGTATATCATGCTTTACTAATACTAAACACACTTAAACATCTGAAATCCACATTAAACAACTAGAGCTAGGCCCACACAGGACCATCACTGCCCAACCAACACAAACACACTTCAGAAGTTGAAACGTGATGGACAAAGATGTTGCCTTTCAAAACGCGACGACACAAAGTCCACTAACCCACTCAAACCCAAAACGCGACAGACCAAAGCATCGCCACTAAACCAACCGATAAGTACGCGATGCGACATACAAACCACGTTGCATTGAGAAATTTGTTAATTTCAACAAGCTGAAGAAACGTGAGAAAGGGGTTCTATCTAGATTCAATTTTACCATTAACTAATTAGAATGTCAGTCATCAAGCTTAAATTCTTCTTTTATATGTATGAGTTTTTTAATCTTTCCTATTGGCAATTTCCTTGTTTGGGTCTTTGCTAACTTTGTCAGGTTTGGAGGATGCAAACCAAAAGAAAGGATTGGGCAACTTGCAATCTTCTGCACTCAAAGGAACTCTTCACATTGAAGGCTAGATTGGGACCATAAACCTAATCATCCATAGTCTACAGGTTGTGTACTCATGGACTTTCAGCTTTTTTTAGCTTTGCTATCCAAGAGTGTTCGTTTGGTAGAGTCTCAACATTCCTCCTCTTTGAGGTAGGGGTGCACTCTGCTAAACTCCTCTAGGTGTCTTTTGCCTTTAGGTCATGGCTTGTATGATCAAAGGCTTTTGTATAAAGTCTTTCATTAATACCATTATTACTTACCGAAAAAAAAAAGAACGTGATGGGACAAGTTGTCTCATTCAAGGCAACACAATATTCGAAGTCATGAATGCTATGGACTAAAGTGACGTGTTCACAACACACACATCAATCAAAACTAAATGTGACAAACACCATGGTGTCGCATTTATGCTAATCGATTTAAACACAGCAATCAAAACATGAACGGGACGGGCAACTACATCGCATTCACAATCAAACTACAACGGGGTAAACAGTCGTGTTCAAAATGCGACGGCCCGACCCATTGCCTTCTTAGGCAGACGGTCAAGCCCTCCTTCTACCCCCAGCAAACCATGCACACACCATGTAAACTACACTATAAACCACTAAATTGACCGATAAATTGTAGCACATTGCGATAGCATGATTCACAAGCTCTAAGAACCACTTAAACAACAAAACACAAGGGGAAGTCTCTCTACCAACTCGAATAACCCGCAGAATACGAAGAACGCCACACCGCCGGTCAGTCTACGCTCCGGACGCCCTCCTCGCGTGGAAACCGCACCGAACGAGCTCCCAGAAAGTCGAAACCGCCAAAATCTCCCCAAAGCCTTCTCCCCTCAGTTCGATAGAGCCACCTCTGCTCTGTCTGGCCCGAAATACAACATTAAATACACAGTCAAAATCAGGGTGTAGGCAGTCGTCGCATTTAAGTCACCTTAAATACGACATACCAGATCGTCACGAATCGCGCCGCGCACCAAAAGGCGTTCGAAGAATGTGACGTATGTAGTTATCGCATTCAAAATGCAACGACATACTTCGTCGCCTTCTTCACTTGGAAAACCTATGGGTTGTTTGGGCTAAAACCTCTGGCCCATAACACCCACACTAGGCACGAGAACCATAACCAAGGCTCTATGACCCCACATTGGTCATGAGCACCACACCAGAATCATTAAAACTCGGATGCGAACGACCATAACATTACGCTTCCTCTTAGCAAAAGCTACGAATCTATCTTTATCCATCGGCGTTTCACCCCTGCTACTCAGGATCCTGTTTTCCTTAAGGTCCAAGAGGAGGTATCTAGGAAGATGGAGAGAGACAAGAAGAAGGAAATCATGCTATTAGAATTAAAGTAGAATTGCATGATGAGGAGAAACCAAGGTTATATGAGATAGCTAAGTATTGCATAGATCAATCTTACCCTGAGGAAGCTACAATTGAGGAGAAAAGAACTATAAGGAGAATGTCCCAGAAGTATGCCATGGTTGGAAATGTGCTTTACAGAAGAGGTCTAACTGGTGTTTTGCTAAGATGTCTGGATGATGATGAAGTGTGGAAAGTTGTTGAGGAAGCTCATTCGGGTGTTTGTGGTGGTCATGTAAATAGCCAAATGCTCTCCAAGAAGATTCTTAGGTAAGGCTTTTACTTACCCACTCTAGAAAAGGACTGTGCTATCTATGTCTGTCGGTGTATCAAGTGCCAACTACACGCCAACAAAATCCATTCTCCATCCTCTTCACTATAGACACGCGAATTTGACTCTACTGCGGGAAAATTTTAAATTATGTCGTAATGCCACAAAATGGTCCTCTATTGCCTTGCAGAAGTTTTTCCTATTTTTCCCAATTTTCCTAATTTTTTTGGTGCTTCCCCATTGGTGTTCTAGGCTTATGGGCAGAGATTACAAATCAATCTCTGTCAGGCTGGTTTGACACAAGCGCTCTTAATTGCATCGGGGTCAATGTCGTGATTCATAATATCCTTTATTGCACCGATTTCCTTTTATGATTCTCATTTCTATAACGGTTTTGGAAGGTTTCTTTAAGCGAAATTGCCTTTTCTGAATTGCGATGGCTTATGTCGTCGCGATTCTCATTTCCAAATCTATTTTTAGAAAGCTTCCATAAGTGAATTTTTGAAACTCTGATACCCCATCGCGATTTAGAGTAATGTTGTTGACTGAAAATGGCAATTCTGAAATGCGTCTATTAGCCCCGCCGCGATTCATCTATAATCATGTCCACTGTGTCCGACGTGATTTATGAAATTTCCCCTATAAATAGACACCCGAGGCCACTGTTTTGAGCACAACCCACACACTACGGCGAAGCCCTGCCGCACTGGGGACTCAACTCTAACCCACGCGTGTCTGGCGATCACGGTCTTCCATCCAAGGAGTTGTGCTCCACACCCACCATCTATTTCTTTTATTATTTTTTCATATTTTCTTTGTGGATGCTTGGAGTTCTCCCAAAGAACGAAAAGTGATATCTACATTCACTCCACCCCATATCCTCCCAATGGCCCTTCACCATGTGGGCCTCTAACATTATTGGTCCCCTTGATGATCCAAACTCTCTAAATAAGTCGAAATCTTGCATTCTCACTGCAATGGAGTACTTCACCAAATAGTGGAAGATGAAGCTTAAGTCAAGGCAACAACACTGTGCAAATTCATCACGAAGAACATTATCACCAGATTCGGCATCCCCAGTACCATCGTCACTGATAATGGGCCCCAATTTATCTCTCAGGAGCTTCAGGACCTCTGTAACAGGTATAACATTGCATTGCATCATTCATCTCCCTATTATCCTCAAGGCAATGGCCAAACAGAGGCCACAAATAAAACTTTAATTAAGATCATAAAGAAGACGTGTGAGGCTAATAAGTTCTCGAACTGGCTAGACAAGCTCATAGAAGCTTTATGGGTCTACCGCACTTCAATCCGCACTCCTACAAAGCAAACACCGCTCACCCTCACTTATGGAATGGAGGTTGTAGTCCTATATGAGATTCTCATTTCTTCATTAAGAGTCCAGCTTGACAAGGACTTGTCAATTGATGAGCGTTGCGAGTCGCTTCTTACACAACTAGAACTCTTAGATGTGAAGCGTCTCGCCGCCGCAGAACATAACAACGCATATCAAAATAGACTCACTCGTTTTTACCAAAAGAAAGTATTTGACAGAAAAATTCAAAGTTGGTGGAATGGTTATCAAAAGAGTCTTTCTAAAACCTGGTGATCCTCGTTCCAAACTCCAACCAAACTGGGAAGGGCCGTACATAATAAAAGAAGCATATACAGACAACGCATACAGGCTAGTGAACGCTGAGGGGGAGGAACTCTCCCACCCTTGGAATGGGCTATATCTTTAAAAGTATTGCCCTTAGATAGGTGTGTAGATTCGTGTGGTGCACAGACCCAAAACGAGCAAAGTTAATATTTTAATTCATTCGACATTCTTGATGTTTTAACTAGGGGGGTCAACCCTCACACACTCACATGCCTCACCCTTGGGATATGGAGGCACAAAATCCAAAGTAAGCTAATGCTTAGCCAAAGGTTTAGGGCAATATTGTTTCTCTTCTTTTTAGTTTGCCAATAGGGGAGGGGAAACCTGTGGGATTGATCTTTGAACCTGTTTGCCACTCTAGTAGGTGGAAGTCGAAGCCCAAAAGGGGAAAGAAAGAAAAGAAAAAAAAGGGGAGCAAGGCAAATCAAAATCAAAAGAGCCAAATAAAGCAAATCCCAACTAAAAAGCATGATAAGAGTGGCAAAGTCTCCGCAGGATTCAAATGAACCTGGTCGTAAGCATGCTATAAAAATCCCCTTAAGTCAAAGACCGAACCCCAATGAGCATAGGGTAGCGGAATAAGTGTCTCTCTGGTCACCCAAACCACTGACAGACTTTCTAATCATGTCTTTTCTACCTAAAAGTTTGCACCATGTTCAAGGTGAGATAGCAGCTAACCAAGGAGGATGTTGCCAAAAGAAACAACAGGAAAAGGCTATACTTATGCACAACTAACCCCTTGCTTAAGACATATAAGAATGACAATGATTTTTTAAACGGCAGTGGAGTAAGTGAGGGGTCTGGATGCCACACTTATCTCATTAGGAGCAGACCCCTTTCGGTCTGTGCATCTTATTTGGAAGGGACTCTGTCGGGTTGCGACATATTTCAAACCAAAAAAAAAATATTTCAATACCCCCAAAAAAATTGAATATTTCAAAAGCCAAACAAAACATATACACAATAATTTAGAATTACTTCTCTCATTAGCTTGAATGCATTGACTGCTTACTCATATTTTAATTTCCTATTAGCATATGCATTCTTGCTTGTTGCATTTTGAATTATGTCATTTCCTTTGTCCATGCCTTATTTGAATAAAGGTTCAGCCCCTTGACAAATCATGAAGTCTGGCTCACTTAGTAAGAAAGGGGTTGAGTCAGAACAATTAAACTAATTTTTTTGTCAAGAGATTCTCAAGCATATGCAAAAGAGGCACCAAGCATAATCTACTATATCATGGCCAAAAGGGGCACATCAAATGTACATCAAAGGGATACCCCACTGGATATACATCATCATAATGAAAGTAAGGTACAAGTCATATACTGGTGGCCTAGCTCTCGCCACCACTCTTTGCTGGCCAGGGCTGTCGACAGTTCTCAGCCTCACCGAGGTCAGTCGTCGTGCGAGGGGGAGGTGACCTCATGGAGGCATGAGAATCAGCAAACTGCTAGGCATGACGCTATGTCTGGACGTTCCTCTAGTGCTCATAGGAAGTCACCAAGTAACTAAGCGAGTAGGCACTAGCTCGCCCCTCCCTCCCAGCGCGCCTTGCCAGATCGGTACCGGTCCTCTGACTCTTAGAGCAACCACTTGGAGACGCCCATACTGGTGCGCAAGTCCACAACCTGCTAGGTGAGGCACTCACGCTCTTGCTCCCATCTTCTATGCTCACTCTCCCACACTGTGTGTCCGCGCTCATGCTTCCTCCGCTCCATGGTGAGTAGCACACGCAACTCCATGCCTCACGTGGAAGGTCGGAGTCTCGCTGGAAGCCTGAGTCTATAGCTCAAACAACTGCTCGGTCAAGACCACCACCTCTGCCCATGCCAGGGTGACCTGTGTGATGGCACCCTGAAGATCAGCAGTTTGCATAAAAGGCTTCAGCCTATTTTCGAGAGGCAGAGTCAGGTCGAACTCGTTATTAGGTTAGCATGTCTGAGAGATGAGGACCGCTTCAATTAGAGTCAGGACAAAATTGGTCAACCAGAAAGATGAAATCGGTCGATCAATAAGAGGATATCGGTCGACTGAATTCTGTGTTTTGATTGACCAAAATCTCCAGAGAAACCAGTAAACTACAGACATGGAAAAATGGTCGACCGTTTCTCTTAGGGTGGCCAATGCCTCACAGGTGAGGGAATCGGTATTGGTAGGGTTCGATAGACTGAATTCGGCGACACATACCATTATGGTAGATTTTTCTTCTTTCTATGGGACAAATCGAAGGCTCATGATCCTAAGTGCAGTCTTGCACTTAAGGTTCATTATCTAGAGAATGAATGAAAACTTTACTATAGATGTACATGCTCAAACAACAAGGATATGATCAAGATGAAAGAGAGAGAGAGTGAGAATTATACATAAAGGAGTGAACTAGAAATTTTCTTCTTCTCGAGCAAGACCTTCACAACAGTACGATGGCGATGATGGCAGTAGCCCGAGGAGGAGAAGTAGGTGGCCAAGTAGTGTAGGAGCGAACAAAGGGGTTTATAAAAGCTTTAGAGTTGCATGCATGCAAAACACGTTATGGTGAGCATGCCTTCTCATCCCCTGTAACTCGATGCTTTAGCCACGTTAGAAGAAATTTCTCCCAACTCGAAACACGTATTGGACTATGTATAGTAGGTTTGTTGGGGGATTAAGTAACTTCTGTGACCAAGATTATGTAAGAAAAATGGTTATGTAAATATGTTTTAATTCATTTAGATCCCATTGAGTCCTTGATTTGGTATCTCAAATATGTCCAATCAAGATGAAATTTCAAACATAAGCTAATTGGAAAGTGAGAAAATTATAGTGATTTTAGTTTAATTTCTCAAAATAAATTAGAAATCAAGTAAAAATTCACCCTAAAAATCAATAAGTCGAGTTAATCTCAATATATGTGTCTCAAAGTCACAATATTCATATATTTAAAATCAATATATTTTCCTGATAATTATGGTACTTTCAGATTCTATCATGTTCCCTAAACCGGGTGATGCCCTGTTGGGGTATCAGCTTGCGATAAGGGTGACTCATAATTTCTTACATTCTGATATCTAGTGTTCCTATACATGTTACATTTAAAAGAGTTTATAATGTCTTAGAAAATCAATCTTAAATTGGGGTGTTACACGAACCTTCAAAATTGCCTCCCAAATTGGATTATCAGTTGGCTTTGTTCATCAAGTTGGCAAATGTCAACGGAGGCTACTTCATAAGGCAACCTTGCAGGTCGATGTTTGTGGTGCCACACATTAGAGGGAAGACGGCTGTAGCGATGTCAAGATTGATATTTTGCAAAACCTTGCTTTAAATCCTAGCAACTTTAGTCCCTTAGAAACTCATCTGACTTTTTTCGGATCGTGAGAAGGGTTAGCGGAGGTCTTGACCGAACGAGTGTAGTTGGTGAAATGCTCGAGGAACTTCATCCTAAGGCCTAAAAATAAAAAATAGTGCTCAACAGAAGATATATAATGACATTACGTCATCGCGCATATAAGATATATGTTATCTATGTAAAAATACATTTTATTAAAATAATGATGACATAATAAAAATATTAACTATTCATTCGGCATAAAAATTTACAGCAAACAATGATGATTAATAATTTAGAAAAAACATAAAATAATCGACAGAATCATTACATTCTAAATTTTTTTTAAATATTCCCAATAATTTTATCGAGACAAAAATATCTTACGAAAAAAAAGTATTTTAATATCACATTTATTAGATTGGCTTGGATGATTTTTTAAGGGAAAATTTATTGGGGGTCCCTGTCAGAGGGTGGTACTTTTTTCCTCATCCCTGTCAGAATACTGGTAGACGTAAAGTCCCTACTTTTCGTTCGGTTTAATTTCCAGTCCCTGCTTTTCACACGTCACCATTACGACCCTCCACACACGATTTCCATCTCGTTGGCCTCTGTCTCTTTTTCCCATTCCCGTCTTACCCATCTGTCCTTTCCAATGCCACGTCCTTTCCATTGTAATCACTTACACAGGTGGGTTCGAAGGCCCGTGAACCGTTCTTCACAACTATAAAAGGAACCCAGGGCCTCATCCTTCACAAGCTTCTTTGAGTCTTCTTCTTCTGTCCTTCTTGATCATCTTCTTTTCTCTTTATTTGCAGATGTCTTCATCTAACCGTGCTCCCCAGAGGGATGGCAAGGCACCTGCCTCACCGGTGCCACCGTCGCCCCCGGCGTCACAGGCTCCACCATCGTCGTCGACCTACAACCCTGACTACTGGAAGGGTTTTTACATCGGGTGTAAGATGGCTTTACAGAAAGCCTCTCGGCTGTACGACCACAAGGGCCTCACCAACATCCTCCCTGACATTGGCCCTAGGGCAGAACACATCTGTTCCTCACCTTCCTGCCCTCCCTCCACGACCCGTTCCTCTTCCTCCCCTCCCTCCTCCACCGAGTGATCGGTTACGGAGTTTAGATTATAACGGGTTCCTCTTCCTCCCCTCCCTCCCCGGCCATTCCTCCTCCTCCCCTCCCTCTTCGGCCCGTTCCTCCTCCTCTCCTCCCTCCACCACCGATACCCTTTCTCCACCACCGAGTGATCAGGTTATGAGTTTAGATTGTAACGTGCTTTTTATGCAATATACCTATTTTCCTTTTATGCAGTCTTCTGTGGGCTTGTATGCCTCTCTATCATGCAAACGCAAACATATTGTAAGGCCCGTGAATTTTTTGGGTAATTGCTTATGTGAATAATTTTATTGTGCGTAGTACTTATTATATGTAATGCATGAATTGGTGTTACGATAATGTATACATTGTATATATGATAATCTATATGTGTGTGGTGTATATAGCTTCTGCATGTTTTAAGTCTGTTCCATCAACCAGTTGGCGTCAACATCAGTTGACGTTGACTGTGAATCGGGGGCAATATCGATGGATGCCTATTCTGAATCGACGACCAGAGATGTTGACGTCAATCTCCCAAATCAGTTACGTTTTTCAGATTCAGAAATAGCTCCGGAAACACAGCCTTTTGTTTTAGAAATCGACCCCAACGGCTCTATGCCTTACCCAAACACATCTCTGACCCTTGTCCTTATAAAAACACCCTAGTGGGCCAATCTGACTCCTTTTGACTCTTTGTCAAAAACCCTAATATTTTATGTGCAAAATCCCGACTTGGACCTCTGAGATTCGGTGACTGGCGACTTCATCTGGCATTCTAGAACGACTGGAGAGGAGTCAATACATCCGGGAACGACTTCCCCACACTGGTGTGCTGAGGAGATCAACACAGAAACCGGTAAAGGTGGATTTGAGGACTCTTTGGTTCAGGCCGAGGAGGGCTTCTTCGACTCAAAACATTGATAGAGAAATTTTCTACAGGCAAGTACCCCATCCACATAATCCCTACATGTGTCTAGTATGTCCCAGGAATTTTTACAGATTTTTCTCGTGTCCTGGAACCCCATTCACATAATCTTTTGGGTATTCAGTCTGTGTTTTTCACAGACAGGAACTTAACGGCGGGATACCTTGTCATTAAGATCCTGAGCTGGCGGCACCCTATGTTGCCATTAACATGAGTAAACGGCCATACCTTTGCCGTTGAGTTCTTCAGGCAACAGTAGTGGACTATCTGCCTTTGTAAGCTATTTTTCAGATTTCTGCGCATAAGGATATATGGTAAATTGTATATGTTATGTAATATGTGTGGAGCATGTTGTGTAATTTCTGTGAAATTCGTTAAGTGTATTAATTATTAAAATTTTTGAAATACATGTTAAACAGGTTCTAATATTGTAAATTACTGTTTATGTTATCCTTGTAGAATTTAAGTGTCAGAAATTTTCTTTGGTGCTTAAATTGATGTTAGAGCATGTTATTAAAATTTGGAAATTTTGATGACTATGTAATTTATATATTTTCTGAACTGAAAAATAGTGAGTAGATTTTATTAGTGTAGAAATTCAGATAAGTAATGTAAAATAATTAAATTCTTAGAAATTGAAATATGCTTTAAAATGTCAATTTTCAAGTATAGAATGAATTTTGAGTCCAAATAATGATATTCCATTATAGTTTAACTATTTTAATCTTATGTAATACCACTCTTAGAATTTTCAGAAACTGTGTGTAACTCAAAAAAATGCAAAATTTGGTATGCATGATGATTAACCTGTAATAGATTTTGGTTAAAATTTTGTAATGAAATGATGACAGTGACTATATATTCCGGTTCCATGTGACTTATTGATAGATTAAAACATGTTAATGTGGTCGATATTAAAATCTGAAATTTTCAGCATGATTAGACTTATTTTGAAAATTTTAAATTCTGAAAACAGTAGTGCCATGCTAGGTAATACTAAAGTATGTTAAAATGTGAACATAGTATAAATATGATAAATTGTGCATTAAGTGTGTGTTAAAAGTTTGAAAAATGTGTAATTGTGCCAATGGGTGACACTACTACCTTAGAGGGCTGTGGAACTGTATTGTGGTAAAGTCCCCACGGAAAAGTTCAAAGTGTGTGATGTCCCACGGGCATTGGGATTAAATCCTGGAGGTGAACAAGTATCGCTGGTTAGGGTGGAGAGTGCTTCTCCCGGTTCTACGCAGTAACTAAGATTTATCACTGTTGCCTAGGTGATAGATATGTGATGTGATTAGTGTGTGTCCTTCTAAAAGGTGGTTTGTGCTATGTGTCACGGCATCTAATAAATGTGAACTTGTGTTTATGTGATAGTGAATGTGTAAATTGTGAAATTGTGTAAGTGATTAGGTGTTAATATGAAGTCTTGTGACATCATGTGTTAAAATTGATAACCTCTTAAATGAAAGTGTTATGTATATAGCAAACACAAGCTTTCCATATGTATAAATATGTTATTCATGTGAAAATGCTTTTAGAATCCATGTTAGAATTATCTCTTATTTATGTGTACAGATTTCATGTTTAAAATGACTAATATTTAGCATGTGAGTGTGTGAATATGGTTGGATGAACTTAGTCTAATATATTGAAAAGAGTGAGAAAGCATGTTTAGGGTCTTTACTTGAATTAATTGTTAAATCCATGTATATATATCATTGCGTAGTAGAAAGTGAAAGTTACGTGATGCATGTAAGTTTAGTGTGTTGGTGTTACTTGTTGAGTTCTTTGAACTCATTCTTGCTTCGGCGTACAGGTGCAGAGATTACTACTTCTTCTAAGGAGATCGTTAGGAGTGACTCGGAGCGGAGTAGGAGACCTTGTTTAGATTCAACATTGCATTTTCATTTCATAAGTATGTATAAAGACTCTGCGTAGTCTTATGTGGACATTTTATTTATTTTATTTCTAAATTATGAAAAGTTTGGTTTTGTTTTCTTCTATATGGACTGTGAATAGAATGTGGATGATGGAATAAGAGTTACTTTTCAGTCATATTCAATTCTGCTGTTATGTGAATGTATTTATGTATATTCTGGCCTATTATATAATTGTTGGGTAAATGTCCCACTGTAGCGGCGTTCATTATATCGATGAGGGTTGGTATAACCGTATCGGTATAAGAGGGTCGTTATAGAGATTGGTATCAGAGACAAGGCTGAAATTGTACATAAATATACCATAGACCATCATCTTCATTGTATGCTAAGTCTGTGTAGATTGTCCACATATGGAGTTAGAATTAGATAGCCTAGTTTCTAAATTGTGATTAAATTATTTGCAGGCTATGGCTTCACATGGGGCGTGGTGTTCCTGCTCGTGAGGGTGAGCAGAGGAGAGATGAGCCTAGGCATGAGGATCAGGGTGAGCAGCAGGCCCCAGCAACCCTGGGTCTTGTGCTTCCCCCACCACCACCATAGACTATGGAGTGTTCATGCAGGGTTTAGTGCAGGCCATGCAAACGCATGCCCACACCAGGCTGCACTCCAGGCTCAGCTGGAGGCTCAGGTTAGAATAATAAGATAAAGTAGTTTGTCTTATTAAATGCATGCTTGATATGTGGTATGTGTTGCTTATGATGCTTGTTGTAGCAGGCTCAGGTGCCAGCTCCCCAGGCTGACCATGGTGGACCCTCCATCATGGAAAGGTTCAAGAGGATGTCGCCACCCTCTTTCAAGGGGGAGAGCGATCCATTATTAGCTGAGAGCTGGATGAGGGAGATAGAGAAGATCTTCCGGGCTATTAGGTGCACTGAGGATGACAAGGTCACTTTAGCCACCTATATGCTACAGGTATGTGTAATTTAATTTGGTGGTTATTTCTTTAAGTATAAATTATGTTGGTTAGTCCTTATGGATGGTTTTGGATGGAGCGAGCCGACGTGTGGTGGTCCTCGTTGCTGCGTACTCGGTTCGAGGATGGTGCTGTGGAGGTTGGTTGGGATGAGTTCGTGAGGCTATTCCGAGCCAAGTTTGTTCCGGAGCACATCCAGGACAAGATGGAGCAGGAGTTCCTCTCGTTGACTCAGGGCTCCATGACCGTACTAGAGTACGAGGCTAGGTTTTCAGAATTATCAAAGTATGCTCCTCATATAGTAGCTGATGAGCGCAGGAAGGCGAAGAAGTTCGTGATGGGGCTGAGACCATCACTGAGGACGAGGTTGGTGGCTTTCGATCATCGTACCCTTGAGGCAGCACTTAGCACGGCGTGTCGGCAGGAGGGAGAAATGGAGCAATATCTAGAGGAGAAGAAGGCTTCTCAGAAGAGGCCAGTAGCTCCATTTCAGAGGCAAGAGAGAAAGAAGGCGACTTTTGAGCCACCGCAGTGTCCCGTGGCATCGGGAAGCAGTCAGGTATCTTCTCAACGTTCCCCTAATGGTAAGAAGGAGTGTCCTCATTGCGGGAGGGCACATGGTGGTACGAAATGTTGGAAGCTGGCGAGGAAGTGCTTGAAGTGCGGGAGCAGCGAGCATAGGATCAAGGATTGTCCGAGGCTTCAGCAGGGAGTCCAGCGTGGACCAGCCCCAGCAGCAGCAGCAGTAGCAGTAGCGTCAGTGACGGGACGACCGGGGAGACCTCGAGCCCCAGCTCGAGTGTTTACATTAGCTCGTGAGGACGCCGAGCAGGCAGATCATGTCACCGAAGGTACGATTTTGTTCTTAGGTGTGTATGCTCGGGTTTTGTTCGATACGGGTGCTACCCACTCGTTCATTTCTGAGTGTTTTGCTAGGCAGTTAGTCTTAGAGTCAGGGTTGGAGTTTGAGGATTTAGAAGTCCCTTTTGTCTATGCACACACCTGCAGGTACGGTATTGACTAGGAAGTGTATTCCGTCTTTACCAGTGTGCATTGAGGATAGAGTCCTAGAAGGGTGTTTCTTCTTGCTAAAGATGAAGGACTATGATGCCATTCTTGGTCTGGATTGGCTAGAGGAGCATTATGCGTTAGTAGATTATCGTGGGAAGAAGATCGTTTTTCGCATTCCTGGTGAAGATGAATTTTCTCATCCTTTGCCAAGAAACTTGGCAGGGAAGTTTGTCATCTCTGTCATGAGGGCGATGAGAATGGTGAACAAGGGTTGTGACACTTTTCTTGCCAGTGTGGTATTAGTACCCAAGGCTGATGGGTCACTTACTCTTGCAGAGATTGATGTAGTGCGGGAGTTTCCAGATGTTTTTCCTGATGATTTATCTGGATTGCCACCGACTAGAGAGATAGAGTTCACTTTAGAGTTGCTTCCAGGTACCTCTCCTATCTCGAAGGCACCTTATCGGATGGCACCTGCGGAATTAGCAGAGCTAAGAAAGCAGTGGGGATTTGTTAGATAAGGGATTTATTCGCCCTAGCATTTCCCCTTGGGGCGCACCTGTCTTATTCGTGAAGAAGAAGGATGGGTCACTTAGGTTATGCATCGATTATAGGAAGCTAAACCAAGTGACGGTGAAGAACAGGTATCCCTTACCTCGGATTGATGATTTGTTGACCAGCTGAAGATGCATCAGTCTTTTCTAAGATTGATTTGCGGTCTGGTTATCATAAGTTGAGGATTAGGAGTGAGGATGTGTCCAAGACGGCTTTTAGAACCCGTTATGGACATTATGAGTTTTTCGTCCTTCCTTTTGGTCTGACCAACGCCCCTGCAACATTCATGGATCTCATGAATAGGGTGTTTAGACCATATCTAGATAGTTTTGTGGTAGTTTTCATTGATGATGTGCTGGTCTACTCTCTGGATGAGGCCACACACTGTCAGCATTTGAGGATAGTGTTAGAGGTTCTCCGTGAGTACAAGCTGTATGCAAAATTAAGCAAGTGCGATTTTTGGTTGCGCGAGGTTCACTTCCTTGGGCATGTTATCTTCGGTGTTGGTGTAGCAGTGGATCCAGCGAAGGTCCAGGCTGTTATGGATTGGGAGATTCCCAAGACTCCTTCGGAGATTAGGAGTTTTCTTGGTTTGGCGGTTTATTATCGGCGATTCATTGAGGGATTTTCATCCATCGCCGCACCATTGACTCAGCTAACTAGGAATGGAGTAAAATTTGTCTGGTTTGAGGAGTGTGAGAGTAGTTTTCAATTATTGAAGACTAAACTCACATCGGCTCCTGTGTTAGTTTTGCCGAGCGGTGTAGAGGGTTTTACTATCTACACGGATGCATCTCGGATTGGCCTTGGCTGTGTGTTGATGCAGCAAGGAAGGGTAGTAGCGTATGCTTCTCGTCAATTGAAGGAGCATGAGCGAAACTATCCGACTCATGATCTTGAGCTTGCGGCAGTGGTTCATGCACTGAAGATCTGGAGGCACTATCTTTATGGTGTCAGATTTGAGGTGTTCACTGACCACAAGAGCCTAAAGTATCTTTTCTCCCAAAAGGAATTAAACCTTAGGCAGAGAAGATGGATTGAGTTCCTGAAGGACTATGACTTTGACCTCCAGTATCATCCTGGAAAGGCGAATGTCGTGGCGGATGCTCTTAGTAGGAAGAGATCGTCTCTCCAGCAGGATTGGAAAATGTTGGAGGATGCGGCGTGTGCGATGACTGAGTTAGAGCCATCATTGTGCCAGGCTTTTGTAGCTCAGTTGTCCATTAGGTCTTCGGTGTTGGATGAGGTGATCGAGCAACAGAAAGCCGACCCTAGACTTCAAGAGTTAATGGGCAAGGCAGGCATTTCTCGTGATGAGGATGGTGTGATTAGATTCCATCACCGTGTTTGTGTTCCTGACATCGTGGATGTCCGTGAGCATGTATTAGCCGAAGCTAATAGGTCTAGATTCTCTATTCATCCGGTAACACTAAGATGTACCAGGATTTGAAGAGATCTTTTTGGTGGTCTGGCATGAAGAGAGATGTAGCAGAATTTATGTCCAGATGTCTAGTTTGCCAGCAAGTGAAGGCCGAGCGGCAGCGACCATCTGTTCTTATGCAGAAGATGGAGATCCCAGTATGGAAGTGGGAAGCTGTCACTATGGATTTTGTTACGGGTTTACCTCGATCTAGATGAGGTAATGACTCGATTTGGGTAGTGGTAGATAGATTCTCGAAGACTGCGCATTTCTTTCCTATGAAGAAGAAGCAGTCAGTAGAGAGTTTAGCTAGATTGTATATTAGTAGTATTATTAGATTGCATGGAGTACCGAAGTCGATCATTTCGGATCAGGACCCGAGATTTACTTCGAGATTATGGAAGGGTCTTCAAGATGCGTTAGGTTCGGAGTTGAAGCTCAGTTCGGCGTTTCATCCCCAAACAGATGGACAGTCCGAGAGGACTATCTAGACGCTTGAGGATATGTTAAGGGCGTGTGTTCTGGATTGGAAAGACGATTGGGAGCGCCATTTACCTTTAGTGGAGTTCGCATATAACAACAGTTTTCATGCGAGTATTGGTATGGCTCCATTTGAGGCTTTGTATGGTAGGCCCTGTAGATCTCCTTTGTGTTGGGAGGAGACAGGCGATAGGCAGTTGATAGGTCCGGAGTTAGTTCAAGAGACTTCGGATAAGGTTCAGTTGATTAGGAAGTGACTTGTTGCGGCACAGGATAGGCAGAAGAGTTATACCGACAACAGGAGGAAGGATTTGGAGTTTGCAGTAGGTGAGCATGTCTTTTTAAAGATTTCGCCTACTCGTGGTATAGTTAGATTTGGCAGGCATGGTAAGTTAAGTCCTAGATTTATTGGCCCGTATGAGATTCTCAGACGGTTGGGCAGCGTGGCATACGAGCTAGCTTTACCCCCAGCGTTAGCTAGTGTTCATCCTATTTTCCACGTTTCTATGCTCAGGAGGTATGTCAGAGATCCATCTCATGTTATTAGTCACGAGCCAGTGGAGATCCAGCTAGATCTTTCTTATGTGGAGCAACCAGTAGCTATTCTTGACCGGAAGGTTCAGCATCTCCGGAACAAGAGCATTGCATCGGTGAAAGTCTTATGGCGCAACTTTTTGCGAGAGGAGGCTACTTGGGAGCTTGAGGATGCAATGAAGAAGAAGTATCCTCAGCTGTTTGAATACAGTTGGTCTAACTTCGAGGACGAAGTTTCTTTAAGGGGGAGAGGGTTTAAGGCCCGTGATTTTTTTTGGGTAATTGCTTATGTGAATAGTTTTATTGTGCGTAGTACTTATTTATATGTAATGCATGAATTAGTGTTATGATAATGTATACATTGTATATATCTATATGTGTATGGTGTATATAGCTTCTGCATGTTTTAAGTCTGTTCCGTCAACCAGTTGGCGTCAACATCAGTTGACGTTGACTATGAATCGGCGGCAATATCGATGAACGCCTATTCTGAATCGACGGCCAGAGATTTTGACATCAATCTCCCAGATCAGTTACGTTTTTAAGATCTGGAAACATCTCCGGAAACACAGCCTTTTGTTTTAGAAACCGACCCCAACGGCTCTATGCCTTACCCAAACACATCTCCGACCCTTGTCCTTATAAAAACACCCTCGTGGGCCGATCCAACTCCTTTTGACTCTTTGTCAAAAACCCTAATATTTTTTGTGCAAAACCCCGACTTGGACCTCTGAGATCCGGCGACTGGCGACTTCATCCGGCGTTCTACAACGACTGGAGAGGAGTCAATACATCTGGGAACGACTTCCCCACACTGATGTGCTGAGGAGATCAACACAGAAATCGGGTAAAGGTGGATTTGAGGACTCTTTGGTTCAAGCCGAGGAGGGCTTCTTCGACTCAAAACATCGATTGAGAAATTTTCTACAGGCAAGTACCCCATCCACATAACCCCTACATGTGTCTAGTATGTCCCAGGAATTTTTACAGATTTTTCTCGTGTCCTGGAACCCCATTCACATAATCTTTTGGGCATTCAGTCTGTGTTTGTCACAGATAGGAACTTAACGGCGGGATCCCTTGCTGTTAAGATCCTGAGCTGGCGGCACCCTATGTTGCCGTTAACATGAGTAAACGGCCATATCTTTGCCGTTGAGTTCTTTAGGCAAGAGCAGTGGACTGTCTGCCTTTGTAAGCTATTTTCGGATTTCTGCGCATGAGGATATATGGTAAATTTTATATGTTATGTAATATGTGTAGTGGAGCATGTTGTGTAATTTCTGTGAAATTTTGTTAAGTGTATTAATTATTAAAAATTTTGAAATACATGTTAAACAGGTTCTGAATATTGTAAATTACTGTTTATGTTATCCTTGTGGAATTTACTTGTTAGAAATTTTCTGTGGTGCTTAAATCGATGTTAGAGCATGTTTTTAAATTTGGAAATTTTCTGATGACTATGTAAATTTGTATATTTTCTGAACTAAAAAATAATGAGTAGGTTTTATAGTGTAGAAATTTAGATAAATAATGTAAAAATAAATTCTTAGAATTGAAATATACTTAAAAATGTCATTTTTCAAGTATAGAATGAATTTTGAGTCCAAATAATGATATTCCATTCTAGTTTGACTATTTTAATTTTATGTAATACCACTCTTAGAATTTTCAGAAACTGTGTTAACTCAGAAAAATGCAAAATTTGGTATGCATGATGATAACCTGTAATATCTTTTTGGTTAAAATTTTGTAATGAAATGATGACAGTGACTATATATTCCGGTTCCATGTGACTTATTGATAGATTAAAACATGTTAATGTGGTCGATATTAAAAATCTGAAATTTTCAGCATGATTAGACTTATTTTGAAAATTTTAAATTCTGAAAATAGTAGTGCCATGCTAGGTAATACTAAAGTATGTGAAAATGTGAACATAGTATAAATATGATAAATTGTGCATTAAGTGTGTGTAAAAAGTTTGAAAATGTGTAATTGTGCCAATGGGTGACACTGCTACCTGAGGGCTGTGGAACTGTACTGTGGTAAAGTCCCCACGGGAAAGTTCAAAGTGTGTGATGTCCCACGGGCATTGGGATTAAATCCTGGAGGTGAACAACTATCGCTGGTTAGGGTGGAGAGTGCTTCTCCCGGTTCTGCGCAGTAACTAAGATTTATCACTGTTACCTAGGTGATAGATATGTGATGTGATTAGTGTGTGTCCTTCTAAAAGGTGGTTTGGGCTATGTGTCACAGCATCTAATAAATGTGAACTTGTGTTTAAGTGATAGTGAATGTGTAAATTGTGAAATTGGTAAGTGATCAGGTGTTAATATGAAGTCTTGTGACATCATGTGTTAAAATTGATAACCTCTTAAATGAAAGTGTTAGTATGTATAGCAAAACTGCAAGCTTTCCATATGTATAAATGTTATTCATGTGAAAATGCTTTTAGAATCCATGTTTGAATTATCTTATTTATGTGTACAGATTTCATGTTTAAAATGACTAATATTTAGCATGTGAGTGTGTGAATATGGTTGGATGAACTTAGTCTAATATATTGAAAAGAGTGTAGAAGCATGTTAGGGTCTTTACTTGAATTAATTGTTAAATCCATGTATATATATCATTCGTAGTAGAAAATGTGAAAGTTACGTGATGCATGTAAGTTTAGTGTGTTGGTGTTACTTGTTGAGTTCTTTGAACTCATTCTTGCTTCGGCGTACAGGTGCAGAGATTACTACTTCTTCCGAGGAGATCGTTAGGAGCGACTCGGAGCGAGAGTAGGAGACCTTGTTTAGATTCAACATTGCATTTTCATTTCATAAGTATGTATAAAGACTCTGCGTAGTCTTATGTGGACATTTTATTTATTTTATGTCTAAATTATGAAAAGTTTGGTTTTGTTTTCTTCTATATGGACTGTGAATAGAAAGTGGATGATGGAATAAGAGTTACTTTTCAGTCATATTCAATTCCGATGTTATGTGAATGTACTTATGTATATTCCGGCCTATTATATAATTGTTGGGTAAATGTCCCACTGTAGCGGCGTTCATTATATCGATGAGGGTTGGTATAACCGTACCGGTATAAGAGGGTCGTTACACGTATACTGTAACATGCTAGCATGTATTGTAGCAGGATTAGGACGCTATTATAATACCTTATTACGTGTACTGTAATAGTAACGGTAAGACTGTAGTGGTCTAACTGTAACCTAATAGCATGTATACTGTAATGAAAATATGTAACTACTGTAACAGGTTTCTACGTATACTGTAATAATGTAGGTGTAGTTGTAGCGATCAAGCTGTAAGAGTATACTGCTTGAACTGTAACCTAATAGCATGTATACTATAATGAAAATAGGTAAGTACTATAACAGGTTTCTACTTATACTGTAATAATGTAGTTGTAGTTGTATCGCTCAAACTGTAAGTTTTAGTTCTCGAACTATAACCTCCTATCATGTATACTGTAATAATGTAGGTGTACCTGTAGCGCTCAAACTGTGAGACTGTAGTGCTCCAACTGTAACCTCCTTTCATGTATACTATAATGAAAATATGTAACTACTGTAACAGGTTTCTACGTATACTGTAATAATGTAGGTGTAGCTGTAGCGGTTAAGCTGTAAGACTGTACTGCTCGAACTATAACCTGATAGCATGTATACTATAATGAAAATAGGTAAGTACTATAACAGGTTTCTACTTATACTGTAATAATGTAGTTGTAGTTGTATCGCTCAAACTGCAAGTCTTTAGTTCTCGAACTGTAATCTCCTATCATGTATACTGTAATAATGTAGGTGTACCTGTAGCGCTCAAATTGTAAGACTGTAGTGCTCCAACTGTAACCTGCTATCATGTATACTGTAATAAAAATAGGTAAAGACTATAAGTGCAGAGGGTGTGCTCAAGTAAATGTACAAGTATCATTACACTGGCTAGGAATTTGTATTTGTGGCAGTTCTTCTCCTTCAGTTACATATGCTATGAACGTTCTTGTGCATTGAAGTACGTGTTGATGAAGTGGAGGGCGAACTTTGCTCGCACATTAGGCATGTCATCCTGACTGAAGGGGAAAGCTTGAATGTCCCTACGTGCTAGACACTCCATGTATTTGCATGTGAAAATGGCACAGTCGTCTCCCAATCCTTGTTGTGGGCATGGGTCGGGGTAGCGTAGCGACCAATTTTCTGAATGTATGTGCTTGCCCTTCATGTACCTTTTGAGTTCCTCCACCTGCATGAAATAATTAACAAAAGTTTTCCAATTAGTTGATGTGCATTTACTGTAACATATGTAACATAAGTGTGCATGCTCTGTAACAGATTTAAGAAATGTATGTAACACTTAGCACTTACATATTGTGGAATGTCACGACGATCTTTGGCTCTTAATGAATCATACATGTGGAACTCTTTTTCTTTAATGTGGATGACCAAAAGAGCCCAATGGTTCGTTCCAACGTGCATGGGGGAGAAGAGGAGGTCGAATTCAGTTGGGGCGCGGTCCAATTTTCTGAAAGAGTAATCGAAATGTTGTTTCCTGCTCTTATCGTCTTTGCACGATTGGACATAACCCTTTAAAGCGGCTCCCAGATATCCAAAATTCAAAAAAATGTCTGGGTTCTCTTTACGGGGGAGAAACAAGCAAGTGTTGACGTAGCAGTCAATTATGACCGATTCGCTCTCCCTCGCAAACAATAGATCCCGGATGTCCTTAAATGAGAGGAAATTCTCGTATCCTTCCAGAGTGCCATTGAACATCAAATTGCTACATGTAAGAAAAGTGTACATCGTTGTTAAGAATGAAGATGTCATACAGTAATAGACGAACTAATATAATGTAACAGATAAGGTCCAAATTGTAAACATACAAGACATGTACTGTAACACGTACTCATTAATTATGCACTCATTCAGAAATCGTTCAATCAAAGACTTTTCAGCCACTCCTAATACTTCCCGGGTGACGTAATCTCGTCTCTCCTCTTTCTTGCTCGTTGTAAGTGTGTCTGTACTCTCTTGAGAGTCAACAAAGATCGGTTCGGAAGTGGACACATTGGCTTTCGTAGATTTGTGGTCCCGAAAATCCTCTGGCTACGATAGATTAAGTAACAAAAGAATCTTCTGTAAGAAGTCTTTAATCTTACTGTAACGGACTCTTAATGTTTGTGTTATGAATCGTCAAGCTTACTGTAACAGACAGTTTTACTTATGTATCTTCTATAAGGGGAAATCATACCATATATAACTCCGGTTGTCATCTTATCCTCGTCCCAGCTGAAACTCATCGGGACAATGATGATGGGGATATCTGACTCCGCTTCCTCTTCTTTTCGTCCTCTTCCTCCTCCTTCCTCGTCCTCTCCGCTTCCTCCTCCTCATGCTCCTTCTTCTTCTCATCTCCTCCTCCTCCTCCCTCTTCCTCTGCTCCTCCTCCTGCTCCTTCTTCTTCCTCTCTGCCTCCTCATCCTCATGCTCCTTCTTCTTCCTCATCTCCTCCTCCTCCTCCTCCTCCTCCTCCCTCTTCCTCTGCTCCTCCTCCTGCTCCTTCTTCTTCATCTCCGCCTCCTCCTCCTCCTGCTCCGTCTTCTTCCTCATCTCCTCCTCCTCCTCATCTCTCTTCCTCTGCTCCTTCTTCTTCCTCTCCGCCTCCTCCTCCTCTTGCTCCTTCTTCTTCCTCATCTCCTCCTCCTCCTCCTTCCTCTTCCTCTGCTCCTCCTCCTCATCCTTCTTCTTTCTCTCTGCCTCCTCCTCCTCCTTCCTCTTCCTCTGCTCCTCCTCCTTCCTCTTCCGATACTCCTCCTCCTCATCCTTCTTCTTCCTCTCCGCCTCCTCCTCCTCCTTCCTCTTCCTCTGCTCCTCCTCCTCCTCCTTCCTCTTTCTCTTCGCCACCTCCTCCTCCTTCCTCTTTCTCTCCGCCTCCTCCCCCTCCTCCACCTTCCTCTTCTTCGCCTCTTCCCTTCTCTTCTTCGTCTCCTCCTTTCTCTTCTTCTTGTCCCCCTCCTCCTTTCACCCCCTTATTCTATCTTCCTTCAGGTCTGACAACTCCCACTTGAACATTGATCGCCGCAACCTTGTCATGATGGTTCTCCTTGCTGTAACTGAGAATATGAAAGAATGTAAATGTCTAGGAAGCATGCTGTAAACGCACAAAAAATTTACTGTAACTGAGAATATGAAAGATTGTAACTGTATATGAAGCATGCTGTAAACGTACACAAAATTTACTATAACTGAGAATATGAAAGACTGTAACTGTATATGAAGCATGTTGTAAACTTACAAAAAAAATTACTGTAACTGAGAATATGAAAGACTGTAACTGTATATGAAGCATGCTGTAAACGTACAAAAAAACTTACTGTAACTGAGAATATGAAAGACTGTAACTGTATATGAAGCATGCTGTAAATGTACAAAACATTTACTGTAACTGAGAATATGAAAGACTATAACTGTATGTAGGAACTGTAACTGTAGAAAACATTTACCTCGGCGTCGGGAACTCATCTTTGCTACGCCATGTGATGGTACTGAAGCTGTAGGGTGCTCTAGTGGCGGTAGGACGAACACTACAGATTCTGGCTCTACGGGGGGATGTTGCCACTGAGGCTGACGCTGAAAATGTTCCTCCAGTCTATGTAACCTTTGGTCCATTATTTGGAGGATATTGTTCTGCCGCTGTAACTAGTCATTCTGCAACTCGATGGCCTGCCTCTGTTCCTTGGACACTCTTAAAAGCTCCTAAAGAATGCCATGTATATGCTGATCTGATGGAGGGGTTCGGGAAGACGTTGACGTGGATGCCGTCAATCGTCGCGAAGTCGTAGGTCGGTCATCCCTCACATTAACCTCCAAATATACCTGAATTAACACAGGTCCATGTATAAGTCATATACGCGAACATAACACAGTTCCAAGTGTAAGTCATATTTATATCAGAGCGTCGCAACCCCCGTAGTAGGGCAGATAACTCCTGTCCCTTATCCCAGCAATCCCAACGGAAAAATAGGGGATCTCTTTGGGGATGATCTGGTTTCAATTTTTATTGGTGCATAAAAAACCATGCCTACATCATTAACAGATAGATAATGCGTATCAGAAGTGTGTATCGTATGTAACAGACAACATCTGGTCTTGTATGTAACAGACAACTTTGGGTACTGTAACAGATACGTATGTCCTCTATAATAGACAACTTTGGGTACTGTAACAGACAACATCTGGTCTTGTATGTAACAGACAACCACGACATATGTAACGGGTAGATATGTCATCTGTAAAAGCGTACTTCGCGAACTGTAACATCTACATATCTTGTATGTAAAACACATATTCGAGTACTGTAACAGATACATATGTGGTATGTAAAAGCCTACTTACACCGAGAGCGGGAATACAACCGCTTAGGAAGATGGTTTTGCTAGACACAGCTCCTGTTACGAATGCCTTCACCCCCGATATCAGGTACTCGTGGATGGCAGCAGCCCAATTGGTGCTCTTCATCTCATGGAGGTCATCCAGGTATGGCAGAATGGACAGCAAGCCCGACCTCCCACTTGTGGGGAAGAAGAAATAGGAACATAGAAGCGCAAACCGAAGCTTCACCGAAATTTCAACAGCTAGCTCACCCTCCTGTGGAACGTACTCTGTAAGTTTTCGCAGGACATTGTGCCTGTCCATCATTTGTTTGCATCCAAGGATGTGGCGTAAACTAGCTTTTGTCCCATCCGCCATTGATAGGTGAACCAATATTGGGTATACCCATAACCGTTGCCACGTCTGAAGGGCGAAAAGGCAAGCTGCAGGGGCCAATCTTAAACCGATCTTCTCCTTGGAAACATGTCATAAGATCGACTATCAGTGAAATCGGGTAGGTCACCATTTCGCATTTGACGTACGCGTGAAATGGTGAATTTCTCATTAACTTCAGATGCGCGCTCCTAAATTGCAAATCTTGCATAATGGAATATTACCAGGAAAGCGAGCATCGCGTATTAAATTGATTCTTTTCTGCAAAGAGAAGATCGGATCTTAAAAAAAAAACATTCAGTCGACAAAGATCAGACACAGGGTAAGAAGATATTACTACTTGAGACGACATCGAGGGAGGTTTCATCAACTTCCATGGCCATCAACGCTTGTTGCTCCGCATCCGCTACAATGCTGCCAATCTCAGCTCTCATAGGAGATCGACGGCTTGCCATCTTTAGAGGGGACAGAGAGATTGCTTCAGCTGGAGATGTAACTGAAGAATGGAAAATTGTAACAGAGAAGAGGGCTGGTGCAGGTATGGCGGTGTATGTGTATGAGGAACCGAAAAAGCGTGATATATGAAGGGATGGACTCGGTGGACCCGACGGATGGCGGTGCACTGCAATGATGAATATCGGGCGGCTGAAAATATTCGATACTCCCGACGATGCGACGTGAAAGCTATCACAGCCGTTCGTATAGAGCTTTCCCGCCATTGTAGCTAGCATGATATGCACTCCTGCCAATTTCCTGCCATTTATGCTAGCATGATACATGCTATTTACAGACATTGCGCGCCACATTTCCTTCGTCTTCCTCTACGATGCAATGGAACAGCTCCCTGGACGATGTTCATTTGGAGATCAAAGTTTCGTTCTTTTCATTGGGAGGGACATGGAATTGGCATCCATACATACCAGGGTTTCCGAAAGATTAGGTATAAACATGCAGGACAACATGCTGAAGTATCTTCTTCCCATGGATGCCCACGTTGAACAAGTGCTGCTTGACGATGGGGATGTCCAAACTATGTTTGATCTTCAGAAGTGTCAAGGAAGATCATTCATAGATCTACAAATTCATGCGGTGGACACTCGTTGCCTCAGTAAGCATGCTAGTCGTGCGTCAGGTGGTCCGCAACCACTTGACAAGTACGTACTGCATGCATTCTTCACCAGACTTCATGTTATCCCATGCATTCTTCAAAAGCCTTCATCTTATCCCATGCATCATGTACGTATGTATGTACAATCTTTACAGGAGTACTTCAAACACGCATGGCGCTTCTTTGGAAACCACAGAACCGTCCCACTTACCAGGTAAGTATGGAGTTGTTCGATCGAGGAAAAGGAGCGGAAGGTGAAGTACCAGTCTTGACGCAATATTGTGTAGGTAGAATACATTTAGTAGACAGTCTTCAGCAAGAGTTGTGTGCAGAGATGAATGATGATTACACAAATTGCGATGACACGATGATTTAATTGAAAATATTTGAAGAACGACTCTGTACGATTAACTGTACAGTGCAATGTAGTTGTTTGCCCATGGCGCCTTCATGCGTCCGTTGTTTCAGGTGGTCCAGAATTTGCAATCAAGAGTCTCAACAACATACACAGCTGTGTATGTGACATTATGAGCGACGGACATCCAAGGACATCTAAGAAGTGGGTTGCAAATGCTGTGAAGGGGAAACTAGTTGATAAACCCACTTACAGAGCAAGTGAAATGATGAGAGACATCCAGCAGGATTACGGTATCTCCATCCCTTATCATAGGTATGCCATGATTTTAATTCTAACACATCACTACCTCTACTGTAATGTATTCAACGATAACTGTAAGTCTCTGACCCTTCTATTGTAACAACTATAATAATATACTGTAAGGTTCTGTATTGTAACAACTGTAATCATTTCAACGTATACTGTAACAATATATGCACGCCACTGTAACGTATATGGTCTACTACTGTAACAATCTAACATGCCATGTATCATCATATCAATAGGCATGGTGGGGCAAAGAAGTTGCTGTCAGTTCTCTATACGGTGATTTCAGAACAAGCTATCATATGTTGAACTGGTACAGCGAACGTGCATTACAGTCGAACCCGGGATCGGTTTTGTCTCTAGAAGTGGACCCGGAGACACAACATTTCAAACGCTTTTTCATATGCTTCCAGGCATCTGCATATGGGTTCTAAGTTGGTTGCCGACCTATGCTCTTTTTGGATGGAACTCATATCAAACAGCATAGAGTACAAGGGGTTATACTTGCAGCAAGTGCCTTAAACGATAACAATGAGCTATTCACTGTAGCGTACTCCATTGAAGATTCAGAAACATATGACAACTGGGTCTATTTTCTACAAAATTTGAAAAAGGCATTGCTCTCAGATAGAAGGATCGCGTTCCTATCAGAGAGGGGGAAAGGTCTGAAGGAAGAGATTCCTGACATATTTCTAAATGATCATCACGGCTACTATTTCCAACACATCATGCAGAACTTCAATGACCAATGTGCAGGGAAATATGCCGCCCCTTTCAAGAAATTACTTAGAAAAATTCTCCAGTGCATTGCCTATGATGTTACTGAACAAGAGTACCAGGACGCATTGATGGCAATGGAGCTTAATTCTGCTGATGCCAAAGAATGGGTGCTCCGAAATAATGTCGACCACTGGTCCCATGCTCGTTTCCCGGGACAAAGGTTCGCATCTTTGAATAAACAAGCGATATGTTATATTACATTCTGCCATTTATGTTCTTACAGTTGGACGTACATCTCTTATAGTGGAAGACATAAGCTATTACATAAGTGTTATCTTACAGTTACATAGATAATCTATTACATAACGTGTTAAATATGGTTACAGTATCTAGCAGACACTTGTTACAGATATTTGATGTTAACCTAATTTCCTTTACATTGCCTAACAGGTTTGTCGTTCTATGAGTATTACAACATTTCCATTTTTCAATCTCAAAAGTAAATGTCGTCAAGGATAGTCTCTCTACACACATATCCCGAAGTTCCCTCCTTCAAGAACTGTAGATACCTGAAAAAGGATTTAGTGAGCTAACTAGCCAGTAGGATTCAAATTCCAAAATCAAAAGGATTTAGCTATATATTGATCAAGGAAAAAGACTAGACTGATATCACAGAAGGACAAGTAAGCATCATATCATGGCAGTTAAAGTGGGACAGTAGTACTGTAATTCAAACATGCTCAGAATTCACAATGAATCTCATAATTTGGCTCACATATATGTTCACACAGAAGATAACATGATGACCATAATCAGATAGTATTTGATGCTATGCCAAACATCCAGTTGCCTTTTATCATTCCGTACGGCCAGTAAATAAATTTAGGTGCTCCTACCAGGACTGGACTAGCCCTATTTGCACAGTAGTTGCCCTTTATCATTCCGTATGGTCAGTAAATGAATTCGGGTGCTCCTCCCAGGACTGGACCAGCCCTATTTGCACAGGCATATCAGTCAAGTGGGGTCCAAGGACACAATAAATGTCATCATCATCAATTAATCATATCTCACATGGTGTTCAAGCATTTGAACTCAATTACCGAATACAGGAGAATGGACTCAACGGAGTGCCATTCGTAGTTGACAACTTCAAGGATAACTGAAGGGTGAGTAAGCTACACCAAGAGGGTAATCTTTACAATGGAATGATAGTAAACACTAAGGAAATTGGGGGGGGGGGGGGGGGGGTAACGTGGTAGGCTAATATGGTGAAGTTTAAGCAAGAGTTTTATCATAAAAAGTTGCTAAAATACAAGGTAGGACAAGTGCTGTCGACAGCCAGGAAGGGGCTGTCGACAGATGGCAGCAGACAGAGCTCAGGTTTGCTGGCTGTGTGGGTATCTGTCGACAGCAACAAGAGGGTTGTCGACGGATACACACAATCCCAGTTATTCCTGAGTTCAGGAAGGCTGGCCTGTCGACAGTTGTGTGCTGCCTGTGAACAGTCGCCTGTTCTTCACTCATAAGGGACTTAGAATTCACTCTAAACACTCTAACCATGGAACCTATGAATCAAAACATGATGTATATCAAATAGAAGAACCTATTTATAGTCTCTATAGTGAGTATATATGCTAAACAAACAAGATGGAACTTAAGGGATGCAATCCATACTTGTCTAGCTAGAAGTGAACATGACAAGGTACTAAAAGTATGGTCATGATAATAAGAGTTTGTTGGAAAGATTCTAGAAAGTGGAGATTCTATCTCAAGGTATTTAAATATCTAAATCAAGTCTTGAAGTACCTAACAACTAAACAGAGGTACTTACATAGTTCTAAAGATATTAAGACTTCTACATAACACTATAGCATGAACAAGGATCAAGGTAGAGGAAGAAGATAGGAATCGATTTCTAAAATAGAACAAAGTTGTTCCTTTCCCAAAAAGATAATTCTATCATGACTGAAAGGAAAATAGAGAATCAAAGGTATAACAACTTATCCGTTCAACACACGATTTCCTTGTTACATATGAAGAACCAAATTGAACCAGAGGGAGATGAATCCTATACATGGATAGCTAGGAACCTACTACCACATGAAACTGGAAGAAGATCCTTTCCAAACGGGGATTATGTGAACTCAAAGAGTAGCTTCTACAGCAACACAAGACATACATATAGTGCTAGAGGTGTTCATGACACTAGAGCATAAGCTTGAACATCTAAACAGTAGGTTCTAAAGCATGTCCAAGAACTTGAGTTAGAGGAGAAGGAAAGAGAATCGAATCCTACCTGATTTTGAATTCTTCCTTTGGTATAAAAATTCACAATCCACCACGTATAGTAGATGGAAAGATGGCCACAAGCAAAGGAGGAAGTCATTGAAGCAGTAACAATTACTAAAGTTTGATTCACTAGCTTCCCAACTACACCCAGCTGCAGCTCCAGCAGTATCTCGAACAGGACCAAGAGATGCACAAAGTGTAAACTAACCACTCCAGCTACACACCCATACTGAAGTCTCGTGAATCACAACAGTAGCATAATAGGGAAGGAGTTAGAAAGATGGGTACGAAGAATGAAGGGGTGTATTTATAGCCAATTGGTCATTCCATGCATGACGGCACGTACGCTTCCAGGTGTTGGTGTAAAACCCCATTTAACCACCCACAACCACCTATCTCATGCACACAATCACACACCCACACATCGGCCATCAACGTGTAAGGACCTTAACCTACTATGACATGGGCTTGCGTAGCCGAGGATAAGTCAGCAAGAAAAACTCCTAAAAATCCTTCCCGTAATTAGGCCATAATTCAGCTGATCCGATAATCCTTATGTAAATATATTTAAACGACGTCCGTTTGTGTTGAAATTTCAACCATAGACTAATATGATGGTCTTACTAATTATGATGATTTTAGTTTAATTTTTATTATTTATTTTACAGTAGGTGAAAAATCACCCGAAAAATGGTCGCATCGATTTAATCCCGAAATCCGTATGTCAAAAAATTCGGATATTTACATTTCTGATATCTCTACTTTTTTTTGGAAATTATGATGTTCTTGGATTTCATTTTCGTTACAGTTTTTCAGTGTCGCCCTGTGCGAGCGCGCATGTCCGAGTACGACACTGGGGAAATGTTCATTAATTGTAAATATTCCCAAATATCAATTAATTCAATTTAAGAATAATGGTTAAGTCTAATCCTTATTTTTCAAGTTTCTCAACTAAATAATAAAAAAATTGGGGTGTTACAACTCTCCCCCACTAAAAGAGTTTGGTCCTCCAAACTTCTTGACTAGTTTGGATGGATCACAAAGATGTAAGTTTTTAGTCTTTGAAACTTTGTCTAATCCAGATTAGTTTCACCAATCCCATCATGATTATTATGTCATATGATGTTTACACTCTCTATATAATTTATATCATCGTCAGTGGATGGGGATCTAAATATTAGCATCTTTAGATATTAAAAAGGCATATTGTGATTATGGGTTCAATTAGATATAACCTTCACTATGTCTTTATCACTGGCAGTAGTATATCATACTCAAAGTCTCCCCCACTAAGGAATAACCTTACTCCTTAGAGAGTTATGTAAATACATATTTCCTTGGGAAGGGTAATAAAGTATGACAAGAATGATGAGTGTGAAGAATATGGAGATAGACAACCATAATTTTTATATTTATCCCATAAGATTTCTGTTTACAGAACTCTATAGTCAACCTTATAAAGTTACAGCGATTGGCAAAACATACCAAGTTTTGATATGTTGTAACAACTAAACTCAAGTATTCCTTACTATACTCAAGTCCTATTGACTTTTCCTGATTTTTATACTTCAAACAAAAGGTAATAAATATTTAACACAAGTTTTTATAACAAAAGAAAATTCAGAAAGTCAAAAGGTCTATTAAGTGTGTTGACCTTGATCACTTCTTAGGTTATCACTACATGGAGCTTAGGTTGACACTAATCAAGTTTCTAGTTAATATTTAGAGAAAATACGACTTGTGGTTAACTCTAAATGGAGATTAGGTTGACTCTACCACTACGTGATGTTGACACTAAGATACCACAAGATCAACTCTACGTGATGAATAGTTAATCAAAACTGCGATCACCTGATTGAGGTCAATTCTAGAAAACATGGACTTGATTTTTCTAGAACTTCCTACTGACCCTAGTCAATTTATTTATGTACGTTGACACGCCAAGCTACTGATTAGTTGAAGCAAAATTTTGAGATTTAATCTCAACTTAGAGACAATTGATCCTTATGTTACGGTTAGAAGAGGAATGCAATAAACTCTACCCTGAAGAATTCGAAAATGCTATTAGGAGTTTAAGGAATCATCTGACCAAATCTAGACTTTAGTACAAATTTTTTACATAATCTTGCATTTCTTCAGAAATCTCTCCAGTAGATTTTTTTTTTTCTTCACCAATCTATTTGGTTATCCATTCTAGTAGAGATAAGTAGATTTAATCCTACCATGCGTATAAGATTCGTGAGATTTAAGACAATCTTGAAATTTTGATTCATCAATTGTGTGAGTGTTTTACACATTTAAGTTATTACGGAGCTTCATTTGATTTAGTAAGGAATGGATGTAGATAATGAGTAAATGATCTATCTTAGTGGTATAATAATTTAGAATCCAATAAAATAGGAAAGTCAACGGAAGAATATATCACGAGGGTAGTCATGAAGTCTATATGATCGATTGAACCATTCATTTACTAATTCTTATTTAGAGTTGGAGATAATAACATATCAAGATAAAAGTCATATTAAGGTAAAATAAGGAATGAGAAGGTTTGACTTTTCCTTCAGTAGGAGAGGGCTCCCTTGGAGAAGTCATATGTGTGTTTATTATTTTTCACCGGACCATGGATTCTTAGCATTCTACTAGGTTTATTTGAATTATGAAATTTTCAGGTAGGTCAAATTGTAAGAAATTAGAAAGACGCTATTTTGATAGAATCGCAAAAATCGTATTTTTCTTCTTCAGTGGGAGAGTTGACTTTTTATTGGTATGAGATATGATTTTTCTGATATTTTTATTGAATTCAAATGGGGTACTTCCTTATTTACATGTAATATCTTAAGTAAATGAAAACATTTACTTAAATGATATGGAATGTAAATAAGGCATGAGTTTCAGTTCTACAGGGTGCTTACTGACTCTTCTGACTGAAGAAGGACCAGTTCATCACAAACTGGTGTCTGTTGACAGCTAGGAAGTGGCTGTCGACAGCTACTGTCCTCCCAGAACCAGTTTCTAGGGTCTGACACTATCTGTCGACAGACCAGAGTCGGCTGTCGACAGGCGAGGAACATCTGTCGATAGATCAAGGCTATCTTTCGACAGCTACTGTCAGTTCTGCATTTTGGGTTCTGGAAGCATGATACCTGTCGATAGGTGAGTTATGGCTGTCGACAGGTGTGATCTAAACTTCCAGGAATGTGGTAAAACTACCACCGAAAATTCTACCAAGTGTTCATATCAATCTTTACATGATTAACAACATCAAAAGAGTCTTGTTTTCAGTTCTAAACACCACTTTCCATGAGGGAAACAAGTAGAACAATAGGGATATATTATGGCAAGGAAATCTAAGAAAAGATGACAGCTAGGAGTGCAACACTTCCTGACAACATTTTCTTGCTTCTAATAGGATGAGTTTCATAGTATGCTGAGTCATAACATAAACTTTAGCTAAAGCATGGTTACAAGAAATAGAACAACACATCTATGGTTGTTTCAAGTGTGTATACATGGTAAACACTTTAATTATGAAGTTCTTGTGTAGGAATGAGAAGCAAGAATGAAAGAAAGAAGGAATCCTCTAAATTTTCATTTCATACTCAATACAATCTATATCCAACTATACTTATCTAGCTCAACCTTAGGCTTTCTACCCATCCTCACAGGTCACTACAGGATGTTGAGGACCAATAACTATTTGAATCCTCAACCAATGCTTTGATACCATTCTGTCACGTCCCATCATTTAATATATCTATAAACGCCGGAACGTGAACGAATGAGAAATCAAGAGTATAATTTACACTATTTGAGTAACAAATTGCACGGAAGCTCTACTAAATAAAAAAATTTGACCATTGTCGTTCTATGAGTATTACAACATTTCCATTTTTCAATCTCAAAAGTAAATGCCGTCAAGGATAGTCTCTCTACACACATATCCCGAAGTTCCCTCCTTCAAGAACTGTAGATACCTGAAAAATAGGATTTGGTGAGCTAACTAACCTAGTAGGATTCAAATTCTCAAATCAAAAGGATTTAGCTATATATTGATCAAGGAAAAAGACTAGACTGATATCACAGAAGGATAAGTAAGCATCACATCATGGCAGTTAAAGTGGGACAGTAGTACTGTAATAAAAACATGCTCAGAAATTCACAATGAATCTCATAATTTGCCTCACACATATGTTCACACAGGACAGGTAACATGATGACCATAATCAGACAGTATTTGATGCTATGCCAAACATCCAGTTGCCCTTTATCATTCAGTACGACCAGTAAATGAATTTAGGTGCTCCTCCCAGGACTGGACTAGCCCTATTTGCACAGTAGTTGCCCTTTATCATTCCGTACGGTCAGTAAATGAATTCGAGTGCTCCTCCCAGGACTGGACCAGCCCTATTTACATAGGCATATCAGTCAAGTGGGGTCCAAGGACCTAATAAATGTCATAATCATCAATTAATAATATCTCACATGGTGTTTAAGCATTTGAACTCAATTACCAAATACAAGAGAATGGACTCAACGGAGTGCCATTCGTAGTTGACAACTTCAAGGATAACTCAAGGGTGAGTAAGGTACACCAAGAGGGTAATCTTTACAAATGATAGTAAACACTAAGGCAATTAGGGGGGGGGGGGGGTAACTTGGTAGGCTAATATGGTGAAGTTTAAGCAAGAGTTTTATCATAAAAAGTTGTTGAAATACAAGGTAGGACAAGTGCTGTCGACAGCCAGGAAGGGACTGTCGACAGATGGCAGCAGACAGAGCTCAGGTTTGCTGGCTGTGTGGGTATCTGTCGACAGCAACAAGAGGGCTGTTGACAGATACACACAATCCCAGTTATTCCTGAGTTCAGGAAGGCTGGCATGTCGACAATTGTGTGCTGCCTGTCAACAGCCGCCTATTCTTCACTCATGAGGGACTTTGAATTCACTCTAAACATTCTAACCATGGAACCTATGAATCAAAACATGATGTATATCAAATAGAAGAACCTATTTATAGCCTCTATAGTGAGTATATATGCTAAACAAACAAGATGGAATTTAAGGGATGCAATCCATACTTATCTAGTTAGAAGTGAACATGACAAGGTACTGAAAGTATGGTCATCATAATCAGAGTTTGTTGGAAAGATTCCTAGAAAGTGGACATTCTATCTCAAGGTATTTAAATATATAAATCAAGTCTTGAAGTACCTAACAACTAAACAGAGGTACTTACATAGTTCTAAAGATATTAAGACTTCTACATAACACTATAGCATGAACAAGGATCAAGGTAGAGGAAGAAGATAGGAATCGATTTCTAAAATAGAACCAAGTTGTTCCTTTCCCAACAAAGATAATTCTATCATGACTGAAATGAAAACAGAGAATCAAAGGTATAACAACTTATCCGTTCAACACGAATTCCTTGTTACATATGAAGAACCGAATTGAACCAGAGGGAGATGAATCCTATACATGGATAGCTAGGAACCTACTACCACATGATACTGGAAGAAGATCCTTTCCAAACGGGGATTATGTGAACTCAAAGAGTAGCTTCTACAGCAACAAAAGACATACATATAGTGCTAGAGGTGTTCATGACACTAGAGCATAAGCTGGAACATCTAAACAGTAGGTTCTAAAGCATGTCCAAGAACGTGAGTTAGAGGAGAAGGAAAGAGAATCGAATCCTACCTGATTTTGAATTCTTCCTTTGGTATAAAAATCCACAATCCACCACGTATAGTAGATGGAAAGATGGCCACAAGCAAAGGAGGAAGTCGTTGAAGCAGTAACAATTACTAAAGTTTACTTCACTGGCTTCCCAACTACACCCAACTACAGCTCCAGCAGTATCTCGAACAGGACCAAGAGATGCACAAAGTGTAAACTAACCACTCCAGCTACACACCCATACTGAAGTCTCGTGAATCACAGCAACAGCATAATAGGGAAGGAGTCAGAAAGATGGGTACGAAGAATGAGGGGGTGTATTTATAGCCAATTGGTCATTCCATGCATGACGGCACGTATGCTTCCAGGTGTTGAGGTAAAACCCCATTTAACCACCCACATCCACCTATCTCATGCACACAATCACACACCCACACATCAGCCATCAACGTGTAAGGACCTTAACCTACCATGACATGGGCTTGCGTATCCCAGGATACGTCAGCAAGAAAAACTCCTAAAAATCCTTCCCGTAATTAGGCCATAATTCAGCTGATCTTATAATCATTATGTAAATGTATTCAAACGACGTCCATTTGTGTTGAAATTTCAACCATACACTAATGTGAAGATCTTACTAATTATGATGATTTTATTTTAATTTTTATAATTTATTTTACAGTAGGTGAAAAATCACCCGAAAAATGGTCGCATCGACTTAATCCCGAAATCCGTATGTCAAAAAATTTAGATATTTACATTTCTGATATCTCTACATTTTTCTGGAAATTATGATGTTCTTGGATTTCATTTTCGTTACAGTTTTTCAGTGTCGCCCTGTGCAAGCGCGCACGTCCGAGTACGACACTGGGGAAATGTTCATTAATGGTAAACATTCCCAAATATCAATTAATTCAATTTAAGAATAATGGTTAAGTCTAATAACCTTATTTTTCAAGTTTCTCAACTAAATAATAAAAAATTCGGGGTGTTACAGGAACTTCCTTGTTCCGTAGTTGCTTGATTTTTCGATCGAGGATTTGTACTGGCCTTTCTTCATATGCTAAATTTCCTTGTATATCTAGATCTTGGTATCCAATAATGTGTTCCAGATCATATACATACTTTGTTAACATTGGCACATGAAAGATATCATGTAAATTGGACAATTGTGTTGGAAGTGCCAGTTGGTATGTCATTTCACCAACTCTCTTCAGTATTTCAAAAGGTCCAATGTATCTTGGACTCAATTTTCCCTTGATACCAAATCTTTTGATTCCTCTCCGGAGTGACACTTTAAGAAATACATGTTCCCCTTGCTGAAATTCTAACACTCTTCTACGTCGATCGACATAACTTTTTGTCGATCTTGAGCAGCTTTCATCCGATCTTGTACTAACTTGATGACTTCTGTTGTTTCTTGGATCATTTCAGGTCCAAGAATGTGTGTTTCTTTTAATTCGACCCAACAAAATGGTGATCTACACTGTCGACCATATAAAGCTTTGAAAGGTGACATTTGAATAGTGGACTGGTAGCTATTGTTATATGTAAATTCCATAATAGCTAAATGTGTGTTCCAGTCATTTCCAAATTCTAGTACGCAAGCGCGGCACATATCCTCAATAATTTGATTCACCCGTTCGGTCTGCCCATCTATTTGAGGGTGAAATGCCGTACTAAATTTTAATTTAGTTCCCAAAGCATCTTGCAATTCTCTCCAAAAATGCAAAGTAAATCTTGCATCTCGGTCAGAAACTATGTTCTTTGGGATTCCATGCAACCGTACAATTTCATTCATATATAACGCTGCCAAAATATTAACAGACCATCTTGTCTTTATTGCTAAGAAATGAGCCGATTTTGTAAGTCTATCAATGATTACCCATATAGCATCAAATCCACTTCGTGTTTTGGGCAATCCCACAATAAAATCCATAACAATACTGTCCCATTTCCATTCTGGTATCTCAAGTGGTTTCAATTTCTCTGCAGGTTTCTGGTGTTCTGCCTTAATTTTCTGACATGTCAAACATTTTGCAATAAAATCCACAATATCCTTTTTCATGTTGCACCACCAGAAATGCTTCTTCAAATCCTGATACATTTTGACAGCTCCTAGATGAATAGTGTAATGAGATCGATGAGCTTCTTCTAAAATTTGTTTCTGGATTTCAGAATTATCTGGTACACACAATCTGTCTCAGAATCGGAGATTCCTATGAACATCTTCATTAAAATCAGGTTTAGAATCCAATTTTTCTCTGATTTCTGCCAATGTTGGGTCATTGTCCTATTGCTCATTAATTTATTTCAGCAAATCTGACTGCACTACCAAATTGTTAATTTCAATTCTTTTTTCTTGTGTATCAACTTTCAAGCTCAAGGTGGAAAATTCATCCAACAATTTCCATCCCTTAACTTGTAACCGAAATATCATGGCTACAGGATTTCTGTTGAGTGCATCAGCCACAATATTCCCTTTTCCCAGATGGTATTCAATCTTGAAGTCACAATCCTTGATATATTCCATCCATCTTCTTGTCTCATTTTTAGTTCTTTCTGTGAAAATAAGTATTTGAGACTCTTATGATCGGAGTACACTATGAATTGGTTATCATATAGGTAGTGTCTCCAAAGCTTAAGAGCAAAGACCACAGCGGCCAATTCTAAATCATGTACTGGATAATTCCTCTTGTGAGTCTTCAACTGTCTTGATGCATATGCAATAACTCTTCCATCTTGCATTAATACACAACCCAGTCCAATGTTAGAAGCATCAGTATAAACCTCAAATATTTTTCCTTCTACTGGTAGAGCTAGAATTGGTGCAGATGACAGACATTCTTTTAACAATTGGAATGCTTCCTCACAATTCTCATTCCATATAAACACAGTTCCTTTCCTAGTCAACTGTGTAAGAGGTGAGGCAATTCTAGAAAAATCTTTGACAAATCGTCGGTAGTAACTGGCCATGCCCAGAAAACTTCATACTTCAATGAGATTCATAGGTTGCTCCCATTTCTGTATGGTTTCAATTTTTGACGAGTCTACTGATAGACCTTCCTTGGAGATTATATGCCCTAAGAACATCACTTCCTTCAACCAAAATTCACACTTGCTAAACTATGCATATAACTTATGATCTCGTAGCAATTGCAAAGTGATCCGTAGATGTGCTTCATGCTCATCCACACTTTTAGAGTAGATTAGTATATCATCAATGAATACCACAACAAACTGATCCAAGTAGGACCTGAATACATCATTCATCAGACGCATAAATGCAGCTGGTGCATTTGTCAATCCAAACGGCATCACCACAAATTCATAATGTCCATATCTTGTTCGGAAAGCCGTTTTATGAATATCTGATTCTTGGATTTTAAGTTGATGATATCCAAACCTTAAATCAATCTTGGAGAAACACTGAGCTCCAGACAACTGATCAAATAGATCATCAATTCTCGGAAGCGGGTACTTATTCTTTATAGTCAATTGATTTAACTGTCGATAATCTATACACAATCGGATAGATCCATCTTTCTTTTTAACAAACAGTATCGGAGCACCCCAAGGTGAGGTACTGGGTCTAATAAATCCATTCTCTATCAATTCCAACAATTGCCTTTTTAGTTCTTTCAGTTCTTCTATTGACATTCTGTAGGGTGTTCTAGAAATTGGCGTGGCTCCTGGTACCAACTCAATTGAAAAATTCACCTCTCTATTAGGTGGTACGCCAGGTAGCTCTTCAGGGAAAACATCAAGAAATTCTCTTACTACCGGAATATCTTCCAATCCTGCAATGCTCTGATTAATAGGGTCACGGAAGCCAAATACCCATGACAACCTTCTGTACTAACTTACAAGCTTTCACTGCTGAAATTATTGGTATTCTTTTGGTTTGGGGTTTATCAAAAGTTATAGAATAATTTTCATCTCCTAGGAAAGTCACTTATCTCAATTGGCAATCTAAATTTGCATGCTATTTCGATAGCCAATCAACCCCAAAGATTATGTCACAATCCCACATATCTAAATATATCAAGTCACTGGGTAAATCATGTTCTTTGACTATGATCTGACTAGCAGGGTAATATTCTTTAAGCTTTTTACCCTCACTTAAAGGAGTTGCAACTTCCAGTTGTGTGAGTAATGGAACTGACTTTACTTTCAAGGATTTAGCAAACTCATAGCTAATAAAAGAATGCGTAGCTCCGGAATCAAATAACACATACGCAGGTTTTGAGTGTACTAACAATGTACCTTCAATCAATCCGCCTTCCTGCGGAGATTCAGGTTCCACCTCCTGAAGGGCTTGTGGTCTACCTTGCTTTACTCGGGGGTTCTGATTTGTTGGTGCTATCTTAGCCATCAGGTAGTCCGGAATTCAGTGTTGAGTGCTTCCACAATGGAAACATGCACCCAATTTACGCCAACAAGTCTCAACCATATGTCCGATGCGATGGCAATGCTTGCAAACATCCTTACTCTCTACCGGAGCTTTGCCTGCCTTCTTAGCAGTTTGCTGAACATTCGGGGCATTCCCTGACTCATACTTCCTTTTTCGATCTGAAGATCCTTCTCCAGATTTCCCTCTAATCTTATCCACAGCTTCATTTGTAGCTTCCAGTGCCAAGGCTCTCTTAACCATTTCTGAATAAGTAGTGATCAGGTGAGGAGTTAGCTGCGTAATAAAATTGGGACGCAATCCATTCATAAATCTCTTAGCCTTCAATTTCTCTGTGGATACAAGATGTGGCGCATATTTTGACAACCGGGCAAATTGAGCCTCATACTCAGATACCGACATTCTTAGCTGCTTTAGACTAGCAAATTCATTTGCTTTCTTCTCCTGAACCACCTCAGAGAAATATTGCTCATTGAATAGTTCCACAAACTCTTCCCAACTAACTTGATTTGAATCCCCCAGAGTAGCTTCCACAGTTTCCCACCAAGCACGGTCATCCCGATCTAACTGGAATGTAGTTAGACGAACCTTTTCCTCTTCCGTACACTTAATCATTCTGAATATCCTTTCAATGTCTTTTAGCCAATTCTCAGCTTCATCTGGATCCGTACTTCCTGCGAATCTCAGAGGGTCCAGGCTTCGGAAATCCTTGTTGGGTTGAGTGTGAATATAATTCATTTCTCCTCACATTTTGATGATGACAAGTTGTGATTTTGATGCATAACCATTGGAACATGTAAAATACATCACCTGAAATTACAATATTCAAAAAGCATGTTTCCAAGCACATTTATCATTGATATTCGTGATAATATATTTAACTAATTATTTATGTGTTTATTTTCTCAGGGACAAACACTTTCTGCAAAGGTAGTGTTGACACAACCATCAGTGGTGTCGACACAATGGTTCAGAACAAAGGCAGAAATGTGAAGAAAAGTCCATCTCAGGTCGACACTAGTCCAGAGCAGGTCGACACTAGAGAGCCTTCCTAGAGAAGGCATGTTGTTCAGATAGCCAAAGCAGGTCGACACCAAATGCAGGCAGGTCGACACTAGATGGCTCTCCCAAAAGGCCTGTTTTTCAGATGGCCAAAGCAGGTCGACACAAGATGAGATCAGGTCGACACTAGAGAGCCTTCCCAGAAGGGCTGTTTTGCTGTCTGGGACATGAGGTTGACACTGAATCATCTCAGGTCGACACTAGAGACCTCTCTCAGGGATTTGATTTGCCAGTCTAGGAGAGTGTGTCGACACACCTCATGGGCAGGTCGATACACTCCAGAATCTCTGTGACTTAAGATTCCTCCTGGACACGTGGCACCCTAGGGAAAAGGTAGATCAACATTGGATCTTGTGCCCACGTACCCCAAGGGTATCTTTCGGATATTTAGGGTATAAATACCCTCCTAATGGGCACCCATCCATAAGAGAATCTTCTAAGAGCCTCCAGCATCTGCAAGTGGTGGCTAGAGAGTTTCTCCTCCCTGTTCTTGCTTCCTCCTGTGCTTCCACACCAATTCACACTTCTCCAAGCACAAGGATTGAAGATTGATCAACATTAAGTACTAGGATCGACTTCAAGGGAGCAGATCAAGTAGAAGCCAGCAATTGTGAAGGTCTCAAGGAAGATCCCAAGATCAAAGTTGCAGAGCATCGGCTAGGGGACTTCAAGTGACCAAGATTCTTCCAATTCAGCCTCTACAAGGGAGTTTTCTTGAAGAACAAGAACTGTCAACCTCGAGTCTTAAGTCCTTCTTGTTTCTTCTTGGCTATTCTAGAAATTGTGCATAATCTGTTGCACCAATTTCCTTGAATTGGCCTTAATAGATCAGATCATTGCTAGAGGATCTGAATCTTGTTGTTTCTGTTCTAGCAAGTGGTTGTGAGCCTTTGTGCTCAGGTCTTTGAGTCGTCGTACTCAAGTTGTGTTGTTGAGCAGTCTTGCTCAGAGTCTAGAGTAGTCTTGCTCTAGGGAGTGTGTGAGTTGTCTAACTCAGTGTGGAGTTGTCAGGCTCCAGTGTGGGTTGTGTTACCCAGGTTGTTAGTGGATCCTCACTGTGTGTGAGGGGTGGATGTAGGAGTCACATGGTGTGATTTCTGAACCACCTAAAAATCTCTGTGCATTGGTCTGCTTGTGGTTTGAATTTACTCTTCGTTAGATGAATGCATAGGATCGTTTGAATCTATCTAATCAACTTGTTTTTCACACCCTAATTGTTTAACTCACTTAATCTCTCCTCAGATCTGTGAAATTGCTTTCAATCTAACTCTGATTCAAAGGTTTTTAAAAATTGGTTTAGCTTCCGCATTAGTTGGCATAGATCTATTCAACCCCCCCCCTTCTAGATCTTGTCCACATCTTTTATCGATCCTTCAATCCTTGTACAAGCTTGTCCCATTGTGACTATTATTTTTGGCTACCACCTTCATTACTCGGGTTAGATCATGCATAGAACTCTCCATCTGCCTCCAATTAGCGTCACCTCCGTCCATTACTAAATGGAGAAAGTAGCTGAAACATCCAATAATACACACATTAATTTTCACAATCATCCCAAGCTTACATCCATCACATACACAATTCAAATTCACAGAACACACCCTCTCTATAAACAAGTCAAATATTTACATTACAATACATTCCCATGTATCCCCAAAATACCATAACCTTTTCCTTCCAAGTTGTCATACTTACAAAATTCCAACCCCCACTAACCTCTCACTCCACATACACATTGGAGTTAGGTATATACAACCAACATTTACACAAAAGGAGAGGTTTACAAAAAGATGAACGGTCTAAGTCTATTTCTAGTTTTGGGTTAGATCTATAACGATTTCCATTGGCGGTGCTTGCTGTTCTTCTCCAGTCCCGTAGTACAATTCTCTTGCCGCATCTGTCAATGTCTCCCAATATCCTTCAAACTGATGAAGCAACATATCATGCCCCAGTTTTAGATTATCCAACCTACACATAACTTGAGTCATGACGTCCAGGGAAGCACCAGGATTGCCGGCAAAGAAAGCACCCGCCGTCAAATTAAGCACTTCTTCCTTAATTTGTATGTGGGCTTCTCGTTGGGCTTGGGCATACAATTCAATATCTTAACGTACCATTTCCATGGCAGCTACCAACCTTTCTTGGGCATTCATGTCCATTCTGAAATAATTAACAGGTTAAGCATTTACATTGCTACAGAAATCATGCCAACTAATCCCATATTTCTACCCCAACTCACTGGTTTCACTAGGTTTATCGAACTAATGCTCTGATACCAAAATTATCTGTCACGTCCTAATAAAAGGCTATTTATCGGAAGTGATAGAAAAATAGGCACAAAAGGTAATATTTATTTGTTCATTCATAACATCATAAACGGAAGTCTTATTACACAAATACTCCTCGTAACAACTAAGAGAGGAGTAGATCAAAATAACTTAATTACACATCTCAATTCACACTACTAAATAGAAACAGAAACAGGTTGGCTTTGCTTGTCACGGTAGGTCCACTCAGCACTCATGCCCTTAAATGTCATCCCCATCTGTATTACCTGAAAATGGTAGGAAAGAGTGAGCTAACTAGCCCAGTAGAATTCAAATCCATAGTTCAGGAGTGTACACATGATAACCAAGACAATGATAGAACAGACATCAAGAGACAATATCAGATTTCAGAACAATAATTTGATATAATGGCAGTAAAACTTAGGTCATGCTCAGGTATATAGCTCAAGAATTGGTTCATATATCAGTTACACAGTACAGAAATTTTGATGACCATAATCAGAAAGTATTTGATGCAATGCCAGACATCCGACGCCCTTTATCATTCCACGTGGTCCGAAAATGAATTTGGGTGCTCCTCCCAGGACTAGACCAGCCCTATTTGCACAGGCATATTAATCACAGAGGGTACAAGGACGCAATAAGTGTCATCAATAATTATTCACATCTCATAAGGTGTTCAAGCATATGAACTCTCAGGTAATCAAGTTTTATAGACCCATTTACCGAATACCAGAGAATAGACTCAATTGGAGTGCTATTCGTAATTGACAACTTTAAGAGTAATTCAAGAGAAGTTAAGGTACACAATGTGGGTAATCTTTGCAGTAGAATGAAAGAAAATATCCAAGTAATTAAGAGGGTATCTTGCAGGCTATTAGGATGAACTTTTAGCAAGGATTCGTATATGGAAAAGTGCAGAAATTAGAATCAGGGTCGTAGCTGTCGACAGCCAGGAAGGGGCTGTCGACAGATAGCAGCAGATAGAGCTCAGCTTTGCTGGTTCTGTGTCTATCTCTCGACAGCAACAAAATGGCTATTGACAGCTAGCTACAGTCCCAGTTATTCCAGAGTTCAGGAAGGCTGGCCTGTCGACAACTATGAGCTGCCTGTCGACAGCCGCCTGTTCCTCACTCATAAGTGACTTTGAATTCACTCTAAACACTCTAACCATGGAAACTATGAATCAAAGCATGATTTATATCAATTAGAAGAGTCTAATTGTAGTTCTCACAATGGTTTATAGGCTAAACAAACGAGATGAAACAAGAGATTTACAATTCGAACTTGTCTAGCTAAAAGCTAATGTAGTGTAGTACTGGAAGCATGATCTTGATAGCAATGGTTTATTGGAAGATTCCTACAAGATAAACACTAAAACTCAAAGTGTTTCATGAATCTAAATCAAGGCTTGGAGTACCTAACAATTAAACAGAAGTTCTCACATAGTTCTAAAGATATTAAGACTTCTACATGACTCTATAACATGAACACGGATTAAAGGTAGAGGAAGAAGATAGGAATCGATTTCTAAAATAGAACCATGTTGTTCCTTTCCCAACAAGCATAATTCTACCATGACTGGAAGGAAAACAGAGAATCACAAGTATAACAACTTATCCGTTCATTACGAATTCCTTGTTACATATGAAGAACCGAATTGAACCAGAGGAAGATGAATCCTACCTTATCAATGGATAATCCTTCACACGTTCTTAACGAAGGCACCTAAACCAGCAAGACAAGAGTTCCCACAAAATTGATGGGGTGTTGGCAAAAGACACTCCACAGGTGGAAGCAGCAACCCCCCCCCCCCCCCCCCACGGCAATAACTCCAACATCTAGGAGCCAAACCAGCGGAAGAAACAACTCCAGCAATAGCAACCGTCTCCATGTAAGGGCAGTAGTAGTAGAGAAAACCAAGAACAAGAGCTGAATAAGGTGCAAGAACAGGAGAAAACCCAAGAAGCTTGCGTTGGAAAGGCTCCCTTGCTGTTTACGGAGTGGGTTTTATAACCCCAAGCTCACTTCATGCACACTGCCACGCATGCTCACAGGTGTTGGGCGGGGGGGGGGGGGGGGTAAAACCATTTTACCACTCACAGACACCTATCTCATGCAAATCATGCAAGTTACACATGGTAACTAACGTGTTACCTTCTCCTCAGGTACGCTGGCCTCCCCAATGCCTCCCACGTAGGCATCCCATAATTCAAAGGAAAATTCCTCCCGTAATTAATCTAAAATTCAACTGGTCGATTAGACTTGATGTAAACATGTCCAAACAAAGTCCGTTTGTACTAAAATTTCAACCATAGACTAATGTGATGGTTTTACAAATTATGGTGATTTTAGTTTAATTTTTAGAATTTATTTTATACTAGGTGAACAATCACCTGAAAAATAGTCACGTCGACTTAATCTCAAAATCCGAACATCGAAAAATTTGGATATTTATATTTATGAGATCTCCACATTTTTCTGGAAATTATGGTGTTCTCGGATTTCATTTTTGTTTCAGTTTTTCAGTGTCGCCCTGTAGGAGCGCGCGCATCCGAGTACGACAATGGGATACCATTAATTAATACTAATCATACCCAAATATCAATTATTTCAATTTAAGACTAATGCTTAACTCCAACAACTTTATTATTCATGGTTTTCAACAAATAAAAATTTCCGGGGTGTTACAATAGTGTACCGAGATTTATGGGCCTCTTCTAATACTCTGCTTTACTTCTCTTTCTGCTGGCACAAATAACCTGCCTCTGAGTCTGATCACACAACTATCATCAATAACAACTCCTTCCATTTTCACAATTTCAGCTAAATTTACATCTGCTCTCTGGGCCTCAACAATTTGCCAATACAGTGACTGACGGCTCCACAGCACTACTAGCTAATATTGCCCGTCGTTGACTGCTTGGCACATACAGGGAGTTCTCCGCTATTTCCTTGTACAACTTCCATTCCTTGATCATCATTTGACTTAAATATGCTTTTCTGCTTAGGGCATCAGCTACCACATTGGTCTTACCCGGATGGTAAGCCAAACTAAAATCATAATCTTTTAAATACTCCACCCATCTACGTTGACGGAGATTCAAGTCTTTCTGGGAAAAGATACACTTTAAATTTTTATGATCGGTAAAAATCTCAAATCTCTCGCCATTTAGATAATGCCTCCACATCTTTAAGGCAAACACAACTGCTGCTAGCTCTAAATCATGAGTGGGGTAATTCTCTTCTGCTGGTTTCAATTACCTGGACGCATAAGCTATTACCTTGCCATGCTGCATTAGCACTGCGCCAAGCCCTCTTCTAGATGCATCTGTATATACAACAAAACCACCATTACCTGTCGGTAATATCAACACTGGTGCCGCTGTAAGTCTCTTCTTTAATTCCATGAAACTTCTTTGGCATTCACCAGACCATACAAATGGCACACCCTTCCTAGTCAGTCTAGTCATGGGTGCCGGAATCCTGGAAAAATCTTGAATGAAGCGCCTATAATAGCCTGCTAACCCCAGAAAACTTCTAATCTCAGTAATTATCTTAGGCACCTCCCATTTCATCACTGCCTCCACTTTACTTGGGTCAACTGCCACTCCCTCAGCTGATATGACATGGCCCAAGAATTGAATCTCTTTTAACCAAAATTCACACTTACTGAATTTGGCGAACAACTGATTATCTCTTGATAGCTGTAAGGCAAATCTCAAATGTGCTGTATGCTCCTCCTCAGATGCTGAGTAAATCAAAATATCATCTATAAAGACCACAATAAACTGGTCCAAATACGAATGAAAATTTTTGTTCATCAGATCCATAAAAGCTGCAGGAGTATTGGTTAGCCCAAATGGCATAACCACAAACACATAATGATCATATTAGGTTCTAAATGCTGTTTTATCAATATCACCCTCTCTAATTCTCAACTGGTGGTACCTTGACCTTAAATCAATTTTAGAAAATACCTTAGCTGATTGCAATTGATCAAACAGATCATCAATTCTGGGTAACGAGTACTTATTCTTTATGGTCACCTCATTCAATTTTCTGTAATCAATACACATTCTAAAGCTTCCATCTTTCTATCTTCCAAAAAACACCAGCGCCCCCCATGGGGAGTGACTCGGCCTAATAAACCATTTTTCCAGCAATTCTTCTAATTGCTTTTTCAATTCTTTAAGTTCTGTCGGCGCCATCCTATATGGTGCTTTAGAGATCGGCATGGTGCCCGACAACAATTCAATAGTAAAGTCCACCTCTCTGTGTGGGGCTAAACCCGACAAATCATCTGGAAAAATATCTGCAAATTCCCTAACCACAGGAACTGCTTCTACTGACTTACCAGTCTCAACCAAACTCATAGAAGCTAAATAAGCTACACATCCCTCATTAACTAATTTTCTAGCTTTAATTGCAGAAATTATAAACTTAGAAGTACGAGAGGGCATACCTTGATATTCAAACACTGTACCATTAGGGTGACAAAACTTGATTCTTTTCTTTTTGCAATCTAGCATACCTCCATAAGCTTCTAACCAATCCATACCCAAGATGACATCATAATCAGTCAACTGAAGATCATACAACCGACCCGGCATCTGATTCCCTTGAACCACAACAGGAGCTTCATCTATATAACACGAGGTGAGCATAAACTCACCCGAGGGAACCTCCACTACTAATTCACATGACTTCTCTTCTAGAGGATGAGCCATACAATCCAAAAATTCTTCGGAAATGAAAGAATGAGAAGCACCTGAATCAAATAGAACTCTGGCTAAAAAATCATAAATAGGTATTGTACCTTCTATCATGTTCGATGCCTCTGCCTGGGCACGGGTGATAGCCATAACCCGACCCCTACCTCACTCTTGCGGTGCACCTCCACCACGACCTGCTAATGGCTGCTAGGGCTACTGCTGCTGCTGAACACCTCTACCATACCCATATTCTCTCGGATAGGGGCAATTGCGGATCAAATGCCCTGGCTGATTACAATTATAACACCTGTAACCTGGTGGAATAGTGGGCTGCCTAGCAGTGCTCTACTGCGATTCCTCTACCTCTGGCTTATAGCCACGCCCCTGCTGAACCTGCTGACGACCTACTCCTCCTCTTCCTTTGCCCTTAAATACTTGCCTCAATTTCTGACCCCACTTACCAAAACCTGGAGAAGAAGGTCCTGCTGGTGCTTTTCCCTTACTGACTCCTGTTGTCTGCTGGGGTAGCCAAAAACTACCCGAACCTGACCCGCTTGCTTGTCGAGTTTGAATAGACCTCTCAAGTATAGCTGCTCTTCGGGCTGCCTCCTCAACTGTTCTACACATTAACGGTATCACCGCATTCTGCAGCTCTTCTCTCAAACCCCGAAGAAAATACTCAACCATCATAGCATTATCTGATACTACATAAGGTGCATATTGGCTAAGTACCATAAACTGCATCTAATATTCTAAAACTGAGGTATTACCTTGCTGGAGTGTCCAGAATTGCTCTCTTTTCGCTTATTGCACTTGAAGTGGAAAGAATGTATCATTGAATGCCTCGAGAAATTTTGGCCAGGTAATAACCTCCTCTGTCCTGCCTGTAAAGGTGGTTTGCATCTTCAGACGCCACCATTGCTGTGCAAAGCCTCTCAACTGGTATGTGGCTAGCACAACTTTGTCCGCTGCTGGATGCCTCATGGTCGTAAAGACCCTTTCAATCTCATGAATCTAATGCTCTGCAGTATCTGGATTCGGCCCTCCTGTATAAGTGGGCGGCTGCAACCTCAGAAATTTTTCAACTTGCATCACTGTCTCTTCTGCTGCCATTACTGGTGGTGGTGGTATAGGTGCCACATAAGGTACCTCCACCCTTGGTGGGGGTGGAACTGAGGCCACGAGTACTCCAGCAACTGGTGGTACTGGAGGTACCGGAGCCTGCTGATCCATTCTCATCCGAATATCGGTGAGACTCTCCCAAATTCTCTCAATCATATGCTGAGTGGACTCTTCAGGGTCCTCTCCTCCACCACCCCAATCCCTTCTATCAGCCATCTCAACTTCTTGCACAGATAACATATCAATTACGAACAAAACTGATCATTACAAAGTCAGAGTCAGCTCCCAACAGTGTACAAATATAGAAATAAGGCTATATAATTTCCCAGTTCCTTTATATTTACATGGACCTCGCTCTGATACCAACTGTGATGGAACGCCTCGTTCAAGCACGTTAAACCAATAACTAACTTGATCTGAGTCCGCCTCCCGCGAACGGGCTGTAGCCTCGCAAGGGATACCACACACGAGTCCGTGAAAACAGAAAGGAACACACTTGATCTCATATATGATTCACTATTTCATATATAATGTACAAGATTTACATAGCCAAATTTTAACAAAAGTACAAGAAAGTACAGGAGCCTGGGGTATACCCCGAGGTAAACTGGTACAATTGAGGAAAGAAACTACATTGCTACTACACTGCTGGAGGTGCTGGCCCAACACCGCTACAACGTGGCCCTGAATTGGAAGACGGTAATGAAACCTCCTCCTCGCCTTCGCTTGTAGGGAGTAGGGGTGAGCCTCACTAGTCACTGGCTCAGTAGGGAACTCCCCCAACTCGAGCAAACCATACACAAGTATGGAAGCAGTAAACTATACTAGCAATTTATAGCACAACCACGCAGGTTATTAAAGCAATAAACATACTTACCATTTTCCGACTATATTAAACAAAGTAATTAAATAAACGACAAAACTCAATTACGTGTACGAGCTAAAGTAGTGACCACCACACTCGAGCCACGTAGACTGGTTCGCGACACCAGTAACTGACTCGGACAAACAAACACAGGTCTACCTCTCAGTCTCGCAGCCACAAATGAAAGGTCCAACTGCCGCTCCATGTGGAAAAGTCAAACAACTGTGGAGACCAACTAAACACCACTCCTGCGGACACACAGCCACAGGCCTATGCCTGGCACCTCTAGGGTCTCTGGCCGGAGCACCCTAGAGTGAGGCACTAGAAAGGACTAGCTGGGGACCAGTGCCAACTGTCGGTGTCCGTACCCCCAACTAAGAGAGCGCTACAAGTGACTAAAAACAAACTCAAGAGTCACTGTCCCACTGTCGTCTTTCCCTCAGCCGGACGTACAACTCAAACAAAGGAGTGAGGGTGTCTAGGACAGACGACACAGACCTCAACTGTACAACACAAGTACCGGGACAAGCCCCGAACTAACAGCCTGGCTCACAGAGAACCTGGGGCACCCAACTGGAGAGGTAACCACGGTAGGTGTCGTACTACCTGCCATGCACACAAAACCACGTGCGCACTGCACAAACCACCTGAAATCTCATGACATTCACGAGTACCGACACTCCACAACACGTCTCGTGTGCATACCATGCCAACACATAAACCACTAGTTGGCTCCGTAACCAACATGCTAGCCTTGTAAACATGCGCTCCTAAAGCGACATAGGTGCCAATGCACCGCACGGTATTACCAAATACATTGAATAACAACAATCAGATAATCACATCACATAAGCCATACACATTTAGACCACTCGACTGTGGTCGCGACTTGGGCCTGTGTCACCTTCAGAACGCGACGGCCCGATATGGCGCGTTCATCACATGAATGCGACATACAAACATGTCGCGTTCCCCACCTGAACGCGATGTGTCGACTTGTCGCGTTCAGATCGCGATAGGGGGTTCTGTTGCCTTCACAGGCAGAAACCCTAATATGAGATCCTCTCCACGAATTACTATTATATACTATGCAAACCACCCTTAATTTGTGTTTTTCATGCTTTTGTTAGCCCCTAGTCATGGTATCTATTGTTAGAAACGCAAATAACAAATTGAACGATCGTCACCCGTGATCTACAGCCCAAAAACGGGAGGAATTACCCTACCTCTGCGAAGAACACGCAATCCGACGATTTCTCGATGTTTCCCCGCTCCACACGAAGTCCCCGTAGCGGGAACACGCCGAACGCCAAGCTCCCACGCCAAAACGCCCCAGAAAAACCCATGCAGCACCTCCCCCTGGCCAAATAGAGCATACCGTGCTCTGTTCTGGCCAGCAGGGTTTAAGCACTGCTTGTGGTTAAGAACGCGATAGACCCCTCAGTCGTGACCTTATCGCGACGGACCTGGGCGTCGCCTTCTTGAGGCTGACGTCTGCAAGTCGCCCAGCGCGCGACACGCGGCGCACATGCAAACGATCGCCGATCCCTGGCGGTTTCTAGAACGTGACGGGCAGGGCGGTCGCGTTCACAACACGACATTCCTCTCTGTCGTGTTCACAAACAGAGAATTCCAGGGTGCTACGGGCCGAAACTATCGGCCCAATAAGCTCCAAAAACACATGCACACACCGAACACATGCCACATTGGCCACGCTTTGGCCTCATAGGCGCTGAACACAGGATCCACAAGGATCCGAAAGATGGGCGACGTTACAGAATCCTTCGCATCAGCATCCTTGTGGGCCCCACCCGGCGTGGGAAAGCCTTGTGGCAGACGCATAATGCAACCGCGGTTTCCATCATGAATCTTTCCAGAAATGGTAGAGTCCTTGCAAGGCAAGGAGTCTTGCATAATGAGAGGCAAATTACCATGCGATGAAGGGTTTCCTAAATCAATAGGAATGAACGAAGCAAGAGTTCGAATCCCTTCCTTGGTCACATCCTTGGACTTGGATGGTAGCCGGCACAACGGTCTTCAAGCATGGACTCTCCAACATCATCTCCAAGAACAGCGAAGGAGTTATGAAGAATCATCTAGTCTTTATGCTGGATCGTTTTCTCCTTGAAAACTTTGATCATTTGCTGCTTTGAAGGAAGTTTACAAGATTTGTCAGCATGCCCAAAGGCTTCCATTGAAGAGAAACTCGGAGCCTCTTCATAGTTCCATCGAAGTCTTTGTAGTGAACAAACTCCGGGATCTCATTTTCAGAGGAGACCTCAATGCAAACACGAGCATACGACAATCTTCTGCGCTCAGCTGTCATCTTATCTAGATAGAGAGGTTTTCCAAGCGTACTAGCAAGCTTGGCGATGAAACTCTTGGTCCATAGATGAAGGGGAAGGCCGTGAATAGCAACCCATAGAGGTATGCTCTTCAAACTATTAATCTCCATACGAACATCAGGAGACCATCGTCTGAGGATCATAGGATGGCCCTTGACAGACCAAAACCCCTCCAGAACTCTATTCAAGTCCTCCTCTGCATCAAACTTACAGATGAAGAACCCATTATCCAGAACATGCAGCTCGAAAGCTGATGTCTGCCAACGAGATTTGATGAAGGCCTGCAAAGGGAAGAATGTAGATTTCAAACCAATAACATACATACCCTACAAGCGCATTTGACCATGTTTCAAGAAGATCTTCCGAGTCTTTAGCTTCATAGACAACAACTTTGATACCATTTTTGATCTCTGGTTGGATGAACTGGAGATCCAAAGAAGGTTTTGATGCCGGAGATTTGAAGAGCGAGCTCCAAGCTACCAGTCTAGATGAGATCGGTGGCCTGGAAGCAGACCTTGCTCTACCTCTGGAAGAAGATCGCCCCCTACCTTCATTCGGAGCAGAGAAACCTTCGGATTTGAACGACGGGATGCCCAGATGATTTGAGAGGATGCCGGAAGTCCCCTCAATCGAGTTGGTCGCCGGAGAATGTCACCGTAATGGCGCCCCCAGGCAGAAGTCGCCCAGAATCCCTAGAGCTTCTCTCTCCTCTCTAACTCATCTCTCCACTCCTAGTGGAGATATCAGTCCATGCAAATGTCAGCATTAGTGGACTTGATTTTAGTTTCAAGGAGAATAATAATATCACAGTTTTGCACCATGATGATTTTTCTTAGCTCCATGCACTTAGCCACATTGTTTACTCCTCAAACATTCCAACTAATTATCTTCATAGGAAAATAAATTAATTCCAGAGCGGGATCCCATGTTTTAGATCCTTGGACTTCATTTTGGAATTATTTCCATGCACCTATCCTTGGCTCACCTTCTTCCTTTCGTCTATTTCATCCACGGCATGCAGAGTAGCAAATCTTCAATTTATGTCCTCCAAGCTTCCTGGAGACTTGTTAGAATCCTTCTCCATTTCACTAGACAATCCCTTGCTCGCTTTAGAATTCCGTAGAGAACCTTCTGCCTCATTACTTCCTATTTGAAGAGCTGGTTGGTTTATGCATGGAGGAGGTAAGGATACCTCCTTCCTAACTTGTGCAGCGCAATTCCCTTCCACCAGGCTTTCCATTGCCGCCTCCTTTCTATTTTGGTTCTTCAACCTTTCTATTGCTGAATCCTTTACCACTGAACGCTGCTCTCTCCTTTTCAAGAGCAACCACCTCATCGTGTTGCTCAATGACAACCTCACCATCCTCGTTAGCTTCCTGCATTTCCTTACTTGCAGGGATTGAAAATCTGTTACCTTTCTCACAAATCACCACTTCCTTATTAGCCTCTTGTAGGGTTTCCTTGCTAGCGACCATGGAGCTAGGATTCAAATTTGCTAGGAGCTCCTTCCTTTGATAGACCTGCTGTGTAGTTTTTGAGCTGATATGAGGAGAGGAATGACATTGGCTATGGAGGTGGCCGAACATCCCACAACCTCCGCATCTCCTTGGCTTCCAAGAGTAAGAAATGTGAAGATCATGCTGCGATCCATCAAGGTCCTTATAACTGGTAGAATTCGGAAGTTCAACCTCTGAAGAAACCATCACACAAGCTCGGGCATAAGATAAACGCCTTCTCTCCGCAGATAGTCTATCCATAAAAAGCGATTCACCAACAGTGCTGCAAAGCTTGGAGATAAACTTCTTCGACTAGAACTGAATAGGTAGGCAATGAATAGAGACCCACACAGGAATATTCCTCAAACTCTCTAACTCCATCCTCAATCCTTTCTCCCATTGCCTCCAGAATGTGGGTAACATCCTCTTCATTGTCCATTTTACATAAAAAGAAGCAATTCTCTAAGAGGTGCAAGTCGAACCGCACAACCCCCCATCGACTCTCAATGAAAGATGATAGTGGCATGAAAGAAGTCTTGAGATCGACAACGTACCCGACAATGGTGCGATCCCATGCACCTTGAAGCTCCTCAATGTCCTCCACGTCGCAAACAACATTTTTCTTATTCTCCTAAACAACCATTGGAGCAATAAATGATAATGCATGAGAGCTCTCGCTAGAAGGAGGAGCAGAGAAGAGACTCGCCCATGTTCTCGGTGCAGATGACACCTCCCCCAATCTTAAAAAAAACCTAACTGTTCTTATATATATTTATTTATATAGGATGTCACTCTTGAAATAGCCCAGACTAGACATTATCTTTAGTGCTTAAGTGCCGCTTAGGTGGGTGCCTAAGCGCCGCTTAGGCACACTGGGAGCCCAAAAAATGCTTGGGTCGCTTTGTCGCCTTGACAACTATGGCTTAGTTTAAAAACGAAGAACTAAGGTTTGGGGGTCCAAAATTAGAAATACTAATCTGATTGACCTCCAATTTTTTCCAGCACAGTCAGAGAGATTTTTGTGACTTGTTGAAACTGATAGAATTCTATTCGGGCTCCCGGTTTGAGCTCGACACTCAAATTTTCATTAATCAAGTTAGTTTAGTTCAAAAATGAAGAACTTAGGTTTGGGGGTCCAGAATTAGAAATACTAATCCGATTGGCCTCCGGTTTTTTCCAGCACGGTTAGGACGATGATTGTGACTTGTGAAAACTGACGAAGTTTAATTCGGAGTCATAATTTGATCTCAACACTCAAATTCACATTAAGTGAGTTAGTTTAGTTTAAAAACGAAGAACATAGGTTTGGGAGTCCAAAATTAGAAATACTAATCTGATTGGCCTCTGGTTTTTTCCAACTTGGTCAGGATGATGATTGTGACTTTTGGTAACTGACAGAGTTCAATTTAGACTCCCAGTTTGAGCTCGGCGCACAAATTCACATTAAGCAACTTAGTTAGTTTAAAAATCAAGAACTTAGGTTTGGTGGTCCAAAGTTAAAAATAGTAATCTGATTGGCCTCCGGTTTTATCCAGCACGGTCAGGGCGATGATTGTGACTTGTGAAAATTCACAGAGTTTAATTTAGACTCTTGATTTGAGCTCAACACTCAAATTCACATTAACCAAGTTAGTTTAGTTTCAAAATGAAGAACTTAGGTTTGGGGGTCTAAAATTAGAAATACTAATCTGATTGGCCTATGGTTTTTTCCAGCATGGTCAGGGCGATGATTGTGACTTGTGGAAACTGATAGAGTACAATTCGGACTCTCGGTTTGAGCTCAACACTCAAATTCAATTATGCAAGTTAGTTTAATTTAAAAATGAAGAACTTAGATTTGGGGGTCCAAAATTAGAAATACTAATCAAATTGGCATCCGATTTTTTCCAACATGGTCTGGGCGATGATTGTGACTTGTGGTAACTGACGGAGAGTCTAGTTTTGACCCCCAAACCTTATTTCTAATTCACATTAAGCAAATTAGTTTAGTTTAAAAATGAAGAACTTAGATTTGGTGGTAAAAAATTAGAAATACTAATCCGATTGCTCTCTGATTTTTTTTCACTGTGAGGACGATGAGTATGAGTTGTGGAAACTGACGGAGTTTAATTCGAACTCTCGGTTTGAGCTCAACACTCAAATTCACATTAAGCAAGTTAGTTTAGTTAAAAAATGAAGAACTAAGGTTTGGAGGTCAAAATTAGAAATACTATTCCGATTGGCCTCCGATTTTTTCCAACACAGTCAGGGAGATTATTGTGACTTGTTGAAACTGACGGAATTCAATTTGGGCTCCCGTTTGAGCTCAGTGCTCAAATTCACATTAAGCAAGTTAGTTTAGTTCAAAAATGAAGAACTTTGGTTTGGGGGTCGAGAATTAGAAATACTAATATGATTGGCCTCTGGTTTTTTCCAGCACGGCCAGGATGATGATTGTGACTTGTGGAAACTGACGGAGTTCAATTTGGACTCACGGTTTGATCTCAACACTCAAATTCATATTAAGTAAGTTAGTTTAGTTTAAAAATGAAGAACATAGGTTAGGGGGTCCAAAATTAGAAATACTAATCCGATTGACCTCCGATTTTTTCCAACACGGCCAGGGCGATGATTGTGATTTGTGGTAACTGACGGAGTTCAATTCGGACTACCGATTTGAACTCAATAAATTGATTAAGTCCTCCGCATGTGAGATTGCCATTCTCCGTGAAACTAAGATTAAATCTAATAATGCTTGAATTAAGAAGAATTTAATTTGGCCTGAGGCTAATTATGTTACTAATGACTCTGATCTAGCTAATGGTCGAGTTTGGGTTTTGTGGAATTCTGATCTTCTTGATGTTAATGTCACTTTCACTTTTGCTCAAAGCATTCATTTTAATGGGATTGATAGAAAGACGAACTGCTCCTTCTGAATGACTGCGATTTACGCATCTAATAGCAAGTATGAAAGAAGTCAGCTCTGGATAGATATCAGTAATATTGCTAACACTGTTTCTCAAATGCCATGGATGGTTATGGGAGATATCAACACTGTCAGATATCCCCTTGAAAAGTGGGAGGAAGGGTCCTCACTGAAGCAATGTTACTGGATTTTAATAATTGTGTTATGAGTAATGATCTATTTGACTTAAAGTCTGAGGAAAATTGGCTATCCTGGAGTAACAGAGGAAGTGGAACTAGAAGAATTATGGCTAGACTACAAATGTTTGATCAACAATGAGTGGCTTACAGCTTATCCTGATTCTTTACTGGATTATGGAGTTCAACATTTTTCTAATCATTCGATGCTCACTGTTAATTTCGATAGGGAAGTGCCTACAGGGAGGAAGCCTTTTCGTTACTTCAATATGTGGAGCACTAATCCTCAGTTCTTTGAAGTGGTGGAAAAAGTTTGGAACATTCAGGTTAAAGGAACACCTCCTTTTGTTTTGTGCAGCAAATTGAAAGCGTGTAAGGAAGCCCTTAAGGATTGGAATACCAAAGTGTTTGGTAATATCGATGAATCTGTGCATAGATGTAATCAAGATCTGATTAAAACCCAAAAGGAGCTCAATTCTAATCCTTTGGATGATAGTTGCATCATGGCAGAAAAAGAAGCTGGAGAAAAATGTTTCACTGCTCTAAAGAATGAAGAATGTTTTATCAAGCAAAAATCAAGAGAAAATTGGCTTACTTTAGGGGACTCTAACACCAAATTATTTTATGCTTCTTTGGCTACTAGGAAGACTCGAAATACTATCAGGAAATGCAAAAACAAAGATGGAAATCTGATTGATGATATTAATAAAGTGAAGGATTACACATTGGACTTTTATCAATCTCTTCTGAACCATGATCAAACTCATGGTGATTTGGATATTAATGTTGAAAAAAAGCTGAACCAAGATGATATTCACTTTCTCAACCAACCTTTCACTGATGAAGAAATCAAGAAGGTGGTTTTCAACTCCCCTAAGAATAAGAGTCTTAGTCTGGATGGATTCAATGCTGAGTTTTTTCAGGTTACTTGGTCTATCACTGGTAGAGATGTTCTCAATGCTTGCCATCATTTCTTTAGTTCTAGTCAAGTCTTGAAGCAAATGAATTGTACTTTCATCTCACTCATCCCCAAATCTGATGGTGCAGATTCTATGGAGAACTATAGACCGATTTTGTTTTGTAACTTCACTTAAAAAATTATCTCTGAAGTGATGGCTGATAGAATGCAGCAAGTGTTGGATAAAGTAATTAGTGAAAATCAGTCTGCTTTTATCAAAGGAAGAGGTATCCATCAAAATGTTCTTCTTGCAAATGATTTAGTGAAAGATATGCATACTAAACATAAGGGGAAAAGAATCTGTTTCAAAGCTGATTTGAGGAAAGCTTTTGACTCTGTTAATAGATCCTTCATTTATCATATGATGGAGAAGATGAATTTTCCTACTAATTGGATTGGTTGGATCAGAAATTGCTTGGAGACTCCGAAATTTTCAGTTCTCTTTAATGGCTCTGCAATTGGATTTTTTGGGAGTACTAATGGTATTCGGCAAGGGGACCCCCTATCTCCTTACCTTTTTACCATTGCTATGGAGAGTCTTACTTGCATGCTGAAGAAAGTTGTTATGGATGGGAGAATCAAGGTTCCTACTACTGGTAGCACTCATATCTCTCACATTATTTTTGCTGATGATCTGCTTATCTTTACTCAGAATGATCATGCTACTATCCAGATGTTGGCTGATATTCTCAAAAGTTTTGGTCAAAAATCAGGGCTGCTTCTAAATCATAATAAAATCAAAGTTTATGTCGGGGCTAGCATTGATGATAAATACATGATTACTAGCACTCTTGGAGTGGCTGAAGGAACTCTCCCTGTGACTTATCTAGGCCTGCCACTATTCTCAAGTGGTATGAAGAAGAATCATTGTTTTCCAATCATTGAGAAGATCAAGAAAAGATTAAGCTCCTGGAAAAGTAAACTCCTATCTAAAGCTGGTAGACTTGAATTGATTCGTTCACTCCTCAATTCCTACTCTTTATATTGGGCAAATGCTTTCCTTCTACCTACTGGAATCATTAATGAAATTAATAGTAAACTCAGCAAATTCTTTTGGGGAGGAACTAAAGATGGGCGCTCTTTGCACATGATGAAATGGAGTACTATTTGTAAACATAAAGAAGAAGGAGGATTAAACTTAAGGAACTTGCATGAATGGAACAAAGCTTGCATGATCAAACACTTATGGGACTTGCTGCAAGGTAAAAAATCACTTTGGTCCAAATGGATTAATGATAAGTATTTATGTAGGAAGTCTATTTGGAGTATTGATATGAATCCTCACTTTTCCTCTGCCATTAAAGGAATTCTAAAGACTAGAAACTGGTTGGTTGATCACATTGCATATGGTATTTCCAGTGGAAATGATATTAGTATGTGGTATGATCCTTGGATCAATGGCAAAAGTATCTACCAATTGTTTGGTGATAGAGTGAGACAGGATTTGGGGGCTCCCATGGATTTGATGGTTTCTCAATTTATTCAAAATGGGCAGTGGTGCCTGCCTAATCCTATTTCTATTGACATGCTATCTCTCTGGCCTCAAATTGTTGCTATCCCAATTCATAACAATGTTGAAGATGGGGTCAATTGGATGCATGATAATGGTAAGTTTTCCATCACATCGGCTTGGAATCAAATCAGATCTAGAAACAACATTTGGACTCTCAATACTTGGGTATGGGATTGGCCAACTGTCCAAAAGTTTTCTTTATGTACCTGGCAAGCATTCCATAAGAAACATCCTACAATTGATAATCAGTAGAAAAAAGGTTTTGCATTTGTTAACAGATGTGTGCTTTGTTTGAATAATATGGAGACTAATGATCATTTGTATTTTGCTTGTCCTTACTCTAATTGGATCTAGAAGGAAATTGTAAAAAGATTTGATTTGAATAGACAACCTCAATGCACTATTCTCCATGAAGTCAATACAATCATTCATGAGTTCCCTACTAAAGGCATTCTGATCAAGATGGTGAAGGTGGTTTTCAGATCAGCGATTTGGTGGATTTGGAGAGAAAGATGTTTAAGAATCTTCAAAGGTAAAAGCAGGGATAAAGTTCACATTCTCCTAGACATCATTCTGGATTCTAGATGCTGCATAGAACAGTGTGGGAAGCTTAACAGTTTATCCAAGAGAGAGAAAGGAATCCTCAATAGATTTAACTTTTCCATTAGCTAGATCAGTTTTTAGCCTCAACCCAATTTATTTACTTCTGCTATAATCATGATTTCCTTTAATTTTAGTTTCATACTTGGTTACTCCTATGCATCGACGTGTCTTTCTTTGAGATTTTTGATTCAGGAGTTGGTGAGTCCTCAGCAGCATTCTTCCATGGAAAGTAACGGGGAAAGATTTCTTTACTTGCATGGAGTTCTAAAAAGGATCAATGTTAGCAGCAGCAATTTGTTAGAGGATGCAAACCCAAAGATAGGATTGAGAAACTTGCAACTTTCTACAATCAAAGGGACGTTGAAGTCAACGTTGAGACCATAATCTAAATCATCCATAGTCTACGGTTGTGCAGTCATGGACTTTCAGCATTTTAGCTTTGTTAATTTAGAGTGTAGTTTGGTGGAGTGAGAACATTCCTCCTCTTTGAGGTTGGGGTGCACTCTCCTAAACTTCTCTAGGTGCCTGTTGCCTTTTTGGTCATGACTTGTTGCCTCTTTGAGGTTTACTTTTTGATCAAAGGCTTTTGTACATATGTTTCTCATTAATACCATTATTACTTACCAAAAAAAACTACCGGTTTGTGCTCGACGCACAAATTCACATTAAGCAAGTTAGTTTAGTTTAAAAACGAAGAACTTAGATTTGGGGGTCCAAAATTACAAATACTATTCCGATTGGTCCTCTGGTTTTTTCCACCACGACCAGGGTGCCGATTATGACTTGTGAAAACTGACGGAGTTTATTTCAGACTCTCGGTTTGAGCTCAACACTTAGATTGACATTAGGCAAGTTAGTATAGTTTAAAAACTAAGAACATAGGTTAGGGGGGCCAAAATTAGAAATACTAATCCGATTGTCCTTCGATTTTTTCAGCACGGCCAGGGCGATGATTATGACTTGTGAAAACTAACGCAGTTCAATTCGACTCTCGGTTTGAGCTCAACACTCAAATTCACATTAAGAAAGTTAGTTTAGTTTAAAAATAAGAATTCAGGTTTGGGGGTCCAAAATTAGAAATGCTAATCCGATTGGCCTCCGGTTTTATCCAGCACGGTCAGGGCGATGATGTGACTTGTGAAAATTCACAGAGTTTAATTAGACTCTTGATTTGAGCTCAGCACTCAAATTCACATTAACCAAGTTAGTTTAGTTTCAAAATGAAGAACTTAGGTTTGGGGGTCTAAAATTAGAAATACTAATCTGATTAGCCTATGGTTTTTTCCAGCATGGTTAGGGCGATGATTGTGACTTGTGGAAACTGATAGAGTACAATTCGGACTCTCGGTTTGAGCTCAACACTCAAATTCAATTATGCAAGTTAGTTTAATTTAAAAACGAAGAACTTAGATTTGGGGGTCCAAAATTAGAAATACTAATCAAATTGGCATCCGATTTTTTCCAACATGGTCTGGGCGATGATTGTGACTTGTGGTAACTGACGGAGAGTCTAGTTTTGACCCCCAAACCTTATTTCTAATTCACATTAAGCAAATTAGTTTAGTTTAAAAATGAAGAACTTAGATTTGGTGGTAAAAAATTAGAAATACTAATCCGATTGCCCTCTGATTTTTTTTCACTGTGAGGATGATGAGTATGAGTTGTGGAAACTGACGGAGTTTAATTCGAACTCTCGGTTTGAGCTCAACACTCAAATTCACATTAAGCAAGTTAGTTTAGTTAAAAAATGAAGAACTAAGGTTTGGAGGTCAAAATTATAAATGCTATTCCGATTGGCCTCCGATTTTTTCCAACACAGTCAGGGAGATTATTGTGACTTGTTGAAACTGACGGAATTCAATTTGGGCTCCCGTTTGAGCTCGGTGCTCAAATTCACATTAAGCAAGTTAGTTTAGTTCAAAAATGAAGAACTTTGGTTTGGGGGTCGAGAATTAGAAATACTAATATGATTGGCCTCTGGTTTTTTCCAGCACGGCCAGGATGATGATTGTGACTTGTGAAAACTGACGGAGTTCAATTTGGACTCACGGTTTGATCTCAACACTCAAATTCATATTAAGTAAGTTAGTTTAGTTTAAAAATGAAGAACATAGGTTAGGGGGTCCAAAATTAGAAATACTAATCCGATTGACCTCCGATTTTTTCCAACACGGTCAGGGCGATGATTGTGATTTGTGGTAACTGACGGAGTTCAATTCGGACTACCGATTTGAACTCAATAAATTGATTAAGTCCTCTGCATGTGAGATTGCCATTCTCCGTGAAACTAAGATTAAATCTAATAATGCTTGAATTAAGAAGAATTTAATTTGGCCTGAGGCTAATTATGTTACTAATGACTTTGATCTAGCTAATGGTCGAGTTTGGGTTTTGTGGAATTCTGATCTTCTTGATGTTAATGTCACTTTCACTTTTGCTCAAAGCATTCATTTTAATGGGATTGATAGAAAGACGAACTGCTCCTTCTGAATGACTGCGATTTACGCATCTAATAGCAAGTATGAAAGAAGTCAGCTTTGGATAGATATCAGTAATATTGCTAACACTGTTTCTCAAATGCCATGGATGGTTATGGGAGATATCAACACTGTCAGATATCCCCTTGAAAAGTGGGAGGAAGGGTCCTCACTGAAGCAATGTTACTGGATTTTAATAATTGTGTTATGAGTAATGATTATTTGACTTAAAGTCTGAGGAAAATTGGCTATCCTGGAGTAACAGAGGAAGTGGAACTAGAAGAATTATGGCTAGACTACAAATGTTTGATCAACAATGAGTGGCTTACAGCTTATCCTGATTCTTTACTGGATTATGGAGTTCAACATTTTTCTGATCATTCGATACTCACTGTTAATTCCGATAGGGAAGTGCCTACAGGGAGGAAGCCTTTTCGTTACTTCAATATGTGGAGCACTAATCCTCAGTTCTTTGAAGTGGTGGAAAAAGTTTGGAACATTCAGGTTAAAGGAACACCTCCTTTTGTTTTGTGCAGCAGATTGAAAGCGTGCAAGGAAGCCCTTAAGGATTGGAATACCAAAGTGTTTGGTAATATCCATGAATCTGTGCATAGATGTAATCAAGATCTGATTAAAACCCAAAAAGAGCTCAATTCTAATCCTTTGGATGATAGTTGCATCATGGCAGAAAAAGAAGCTGGAGAAAAATGTTTCACTGCTCTAAAGAATGAAGAATGTTTTATCAAGCAAAAATCAAGAGAAAATTGGCTTACTTTAGGGGACTCTAACACCAAATTCTTTTATGCTTCTTTGGCTACTAGGAAGACCCGAAATACTATCAGGAAATGCAAAGACAAAGATGGAAATCTGATTGATGATATTAATAAAGTGAAGGATTACACATTGGACTTTTATCAATCTCTTCTGAACCATGATCAAACTCATGGTGATTTGGATATTAATGTTGAAAAAAAGCTGAACCAAGATGATATTCACTTTCTCAACCAACCTTTCACTGATGAAGAAATCAAGAAGGTGGTTTTCAACTCCCCTAAGAATAAGAGTCTTAGTCTGGATGGATTCAATGCTGAGTTTTTTCAGGTTACTTGGTCTATCACTGGTAGAGATGTTCTCAATGCTTGCCATCATTTCTTTAGTTCTGGTCAAATCTTGAAGCAAATGAATTGTACTTTCATCTCACTCACCCCCAAATCTGATGGTGCAGATTCTATGGAGAACTATAGACCGATTTTGTTTTGTAACTTCACTTAAAAGATTATCTCTAAAGTGATGGCTGATAGAATGCAGCAAGTGTTGGATAAAGTAATTAGTGAAAATCAGTCTGCTTTTATCAAAGGAAGAGGTATCCATCAAAATGTTCTTCTTGCAAATGATTTAGTGAAAGATATGCATACTAAACATAAGGGGAAAAGAATCTGTTTCAAAGCTGATTTGAGGAAAGCTTTTGACTCTGTTAATAGATCCTTCATTTATCATATGATGGAGAAGATGAATTTTCCTACTAATTGGATTGGTTGGATCAGAAATTGCTTGGAGACTCCGAAATTTTTAGTTCTCTTTAATGGCTCTCCAATTGGATTTTTTGGGAGTACTAATGGTATTCGGCAAGGGGACCCCCTATCTCCTTACCTTTTTACCATTGCTATGGAGAGTCTTACTTGCATGCTGAAGAAAGTTGTTATGGATGGGAGAATCAAGGTTCCTACTACTGGTAGCACTCATATCTCTCACATTATTTTTGTTGATGATCTGCTTATCTTTACTCAGAATGATCATGCTACTATCCAGATGTTGGCTGATATTCTCAAAAGTTTTGGTCAAAAATCAGGGCTGCTTCTAAATCATAATAAAATCAAATTTTATGTTGGGGCTAGCATTGATGATAAATACATGATTACTAGCACTCTTGGAGTGGCTGAAGGAACTCTCCCTGTGACTTATCTAGGCCTGCCACTATTCTCAAGTGGTATGAAGAAGAATCATTGTTTTCCAATCATTGAGAAGATCAAGAAAAGATTAAGCTCCTGGAAAAGTAAACTCCTATCTAAAGCTGGTAGACTTGAATTGATTCGTTCACTCCTCAATTCCTACTCTTTATATTGGGCAAATGCTTGCCTTCTACCTACTGGAATCATTAATGAAATTAATAGTAAACTCAGCAAATTCTTTTGGGGAGGAACTAAAGATGGGCGCTCTTTGTACATGATGAAATGGAGTACTATTTGTAAACATAAAGAAGAAGGAGGATTAAACTTAAGGAACTTGCATGAATGGAACAAAGCTTGCATGATCAAACACTTATGGGACTTGTTGCAAGGTAAAAAATCACTTTGGTCCAAATGGATTACTGATAAGTATTTATGTAGGAAGTCTATTTGGAGTATTGATATGAATCCTCACTTTTCCTCTGCCATTAAAGGAATTCTAAAGACTAGAAACTGGTTGGTTGATCACATTGCATATGGTATTTCCAGTGGAAATGATATTAGTATGTGGTATGATCCTTGGATCAATGGCAAAAGTATCTACCAATTGTTTGGTGATAGAGTGAGACAGGATTTGGGGGCTCCCAAGGATTTGATGGTTTCTCAATTTATTCAAAATGGGCAGTGGTGCCTGCCTAATCCTATTTCTATTGACATGCTATCTCTCTGGCCTCAAATTGTTGCTATCCCAATTCATAACAATATTGAAGATGGGGTCAATTGGATGCATGATAATGGTAAGTTTTCCATCACATCGGCTTGGAATCAAATCAGATCTAGAAACAACATTTGGACTCTCAATACTTGGGTATGGGATTGGCCAACTGTCCAAAAGTTTTCTTTATGTACCTGGCAAGCATTCCATAAGAAACATCCTACAATTGATAATCAGTAGAAAAAAGGTTTTGCATTTGTTAACAGATGTGTGCTTTGTTTGAATAATATGGAGACTACTGATCATTTGTATTTTGCTTGTCCTTACTCTAATTGGATCTAGAAGGAAATTGTAAAAAGATTTGATTTGAATAGACAACCTCAATGCACTATTCTCCATGAAGTCAATACAATCATTCATGAGTTCCCTACTAAAGGCATTCTGATCAAGATGGTGAAGGTGGTTTTTAGATCAGCGATTTGGTGGATTTGGAGAGAAAGATGTTTAAGAATCTTCAAAGGTAAAAGCAGGGATAAAGTTCACATTCTCCTAGACATCATTCTGGATTCTAGATGCTGCATAGAATAGTCTGGGAAGCTTAACAGTTTATCCAAGAGAGAGAAAGGAATCCTCAATAGATTTAACTTTTCCATTAGCTAGATCAGTTTTTAGCCTCAACCCAATTTATTTACTTCTGCTATAATCATGATTTCCTTTAATTTTAGTTTCATACTTGGTTACTCCTATGCATCGACTTGTCTTTCTTTGAGATTTTTGATTCAGGAGTTGGTGAGTCCTCAGCAGCATTCTTCCATGGAAAGTAACGGGGAAAGATTTCTTTACTTGCATGGAGTTCTAAAAAGGATCAATGTTAGCAGCAGCAATTTGTTGGAGGATGCAAACCCAAAGATAGGATTGAGAAACTTGCAACTTTCTGCAATCAAAGGGACGTTGAAGTCAACGTTGAGACCATAATCTAAATCATCCATAGTCTACAGGTTGTGCAGTCATGGACTTTTAGCATTTTAGCTTTGTTAATTTAGAGTGTAGTTTGGTGGAGTGAGAACATTCCTCCTCTTTGAGGTTGGGGTGCACTCTCCTAAACTTCTCTAGGTGCCTGTTGCCTTTTTGGTCATGACTTGTTGCCTCTTTGAGGTTTACTTTTTGATCAAGGCTTTTGTACATATGTTTCTCATTAATACCATTATGACTTACCGAAAAAAAACTACCGGTTTGTGCTCGACGCACAAATTCACATTAAGCAAGTTAGTTTAGTTTAAAAACGAAGAACTTAGATTTGGGGGTCCAAAATTACAAATACTATTCCGATTGGTCCTCTGGTTTTTTCCACCACGACCAGGGTGCCGATTATGACTTGTGAAAACTGACGGAGTTTATTTCAGACTCTCGGTTTGAGCTCAACACTGAGATTGACATTAGGCAAGTTAGTATAGTTTAAAAACTAAGAACATAGGTTAGGGGGGCCAAAATTAGAAATACTAATCCGATTGTCCTTCGATTTTTTCAGCACGGCCAGGGCGATGATTATGACTTGTGAAAACTAACGTAGTTCAATTCGGACTCTCGGTTTGAGCTCAACACTCAAATTCACATTAAGAAAGTTAGTTTAGTTTAAAAATAAAGAATTCAGGTTTGGGGGTCCAAAATTAGAAATGCTAATCCGATTGGCCTCCGATTTTTTCCAGCACAGTCAGGGAGATTATTGTGACTTGTTGAAACTGACGAAATTTAATTCGGGCTCCCAGTTTGAGCTCGGCACTCAAATTCACATTAATCAAGTTAGTTTAGTTAAAAAATGAAGAACCTAGGTTTGGGGTCCTGAATTAGAAATACTAATCTGATTGGCCTCCGATTTTTTCCAATATGATGATTGTGGCTTGTGGAAACTAACAGAGTTCAATGCTGACTCACGGTTTGATCTCAACACTCAAATTCACATTAAGTAAATTAGTTTAGTTTAAAAATGAAGAACATAGGTTTGGGAGTCTAAAATTGGAAATGCTAATTCGATTGGCCTCTGGTTTTTTCCAACTCGGTCAGGGTGATGATTGTGACTTGTGGTAACTGACGTAGTTCAATTCAGACTCCCGGTAAGAGCTTGGCGCAAAAATTCACATTAAGCAAGTTAGTTTAGTTTAAAAACTAAGAACTTCGGTTTGGGGTCCAAAATTAAAAATAGTAATCCGATTGGCCTCTGGTTTTATCCACCACGGTCAAGGCGATGATTGTGACTTGTGAAAACTGACGGAGTTTGACTCTCGATTTGAGCTCAGCACGCAAATTTACATTAACCAAGTTCGTTTAGTTTCAACACGAAGAACTTAGGTTTGGGGTCCAAAATTAGAAATACTAATCTGATTGGCCTCCTATTTTTTCCAGCACAGTCAGGGCGATGATTGTGACTTGTGGAAGCTAACAGAGTACAATTTGGACTCTCAGTTTGAGCTCAACACTAAAATTCACATTAAGCATGTTAGTTTAGTTTATAAATGAAGAACATAGATTTGAGGGTCCAAAATTAGAAATACAATTTCGATTGGCCATCGGTTTTTTCTAGTACGGTTAGGACGATGATTGTGACATGTGGAAACTGACGGAGTTCAATTCGGACACCCGGTTTGAGCTCGGCGCTCAAATTCATATTATGCAAGTTAGTTTAGTTTTAAAATGAAGAATTTAGGTTTGGGGGTCCAAAATTAGAAATGCCAATCTGATTGGCCTTCGGTTTTTTCCAACACAGCCAGGGCGATGAATATGAGTTGTGGAAATTGACGCAGTTTCATTCGGACTCTCGGTTTGAGCTCAATACTCAAATTCACATTAAACAAGTTAGTTTATTTTAAAACAATGAACTTAGGTTTGGGGGTCCAAAATTAGAATTACTATTCTGATTGGCCTCCGATTTTTTCCAACATGGCCAGGGCGATAATTATGAGTTGTGGAAACTGACGGAGTTTAATTAGGACTCTCGGCTTGAGCTCAACACTCAAATTCACATTAAGTAAGTTAGTTTAGTTTAGAAATGAAAAACTAAGGTTTCAGGGTCAAAATTAGAAGTACTAGTCCGATTGGCCTCGATTTTGTTTCAGCATAGTCAGGGAGATTATTGTAACCTTTTGAAACTGACGGAATTCAATTCGGGCTCCCGGTTTGAGCTCGGCGCTCAAATTTACATTAAGCAAGTTAGTTTAGTTCAAAAATGAAGAACTTAGGTTTGGGGGTCTAGAATTCGAAATACTAATCCGATTGGCCTCCGTTTTTTTCCAGTACGGCCAAGACGATGATTGTGACTTGTGGAAACTAACGGAGTTCAATTCAGACTCACGGTTTGATCTCAACACTCAAATTCACATTAAAGAAGTTAGTTTAGTTTAAAAACAATGAACTTAGGTTTTGGAGTCCAATATTAGAAATATTAATCCGATTGGCCTCCGATTTTTTCTAGCATGGCCAGGGCGATGACTGTGACTTGTGGAAACTGACGGAGTTCAATTCAGACTCTCGGTTTGAGCTCAACACTCAAATTCACATTAAGCAATTAGTTTACTTTAAAAACGAACAACTTAGGTTTGCAGTTCCAAAATTAGAAATACTAATCCGATTGGCCTCCAGTTTTTTCCGGCACTACCAGGGCTATGATTGTGACTTGTGGAAACTGACGGAGTTCAATTCACACTCTCTATGTCAACTCAGCGCTCATACTCACATTACGCAAGTTAGTTTAGTTTAAAAACAAAGAACATAGGTTTGGGGGCCCAAAATTAGAAATACTAATCCGATCAGCGTCTGGTTTTTTCCAGTACGGCTGGGGCAACGAGTGTGACTTTAGGAAACTGACGGAGTTCAATTCAAACTCCCTGCTTGAGCTCGGTGCTCAAATTCACATAAAACAAGTTAGTTTAGTTTAAAAATGAAGAACATAGGTTTGGGGGTTCAAAATTAGTAATACTAATCTGATTAGCCTCTGAATTTTTCCAGGATGATGATTGTGACTTGTGGAAACTGACGAAGTTCATTCGGACTCACGGTTTGATCTCAACACTCAAATTCACATTAAACAAGTTGGTTTAGTTTAAAAATGATGAACTTAGGTTTTTTTTTCGGTAAGTAATAATGGAATTAAAGAAGAATAATATACAAAACCTTTGGTCATACAAGCCATGATTAGAAATACTAACCCGATTGGCCTCCGATTTTTTTCAGCACAGCCATAGCGATGATTATGAGTTGTGGAAACTGACGGAGTTTAATTCGGACTCTCGATTTGAGCTCAACACTCAAATTCACATTAAGCAAGTTAGTTTAGTTTAAAAATGATAAACTAAGGTTTAGAGGTCAAATTTAGAAATACTAATCCGGTTGGCCTCTGATTTTTTCCAGCACAGTCAGGGAGATTATTATGACTTGTTGAAACTGGCGGAATTCAATTCGGGCTCCCGATTTGAGCTCGGTGCTCAAATTCACATTAAGTAAGTTAGTTTAGTTCAAAAACGAATAACTTAGGTTTGGGGGTCCAGAATTAGAAATATTAATCTGATTGGCCTCCGATTTTTTCCAGCGTGGTTAGGGCGATGATTGTGATTTGTGGAAACTGACGTAGTTCAATTCGGACTGACAGTTTGATCTCAACACTCAAATTTACATTAAGCAATTTAGTTTAATTTAAAAACGAATAACATAGGTTTGGGGGTCCAAAATAGAAATACTAATCCTATTGGCCTCCGATTTTTTCCAACACGGTCAGGGCGATGATTGTTACTTGTGGTAACTGACGGAGTTCAATTTGTACTACCGGTTTGTGTTCGGCGCACAAATTCACATTAAGGAAGTTAGTTTAGTTTAAAAATGAAAAACTTAGCACCACAAGAATAAGCGGCGTTACCGACGGATTTTTCCGACAGATAAATTTCGTCGGAAATACCGACCGATATTCCGACGGAATTATTTTCGTCAGTATATCGGTCGGAAATACCGACCGATTTTAATTCGTCAGAAAAATCTGTCAGTAATAGTCTTAGGAAGAGGATTACCGACATATTTTTTTGACGAAAATATGTCCGTCGAAAATATCCGTCGGTAAACCCCCAATTTCCCTCCCCCCCCCATCCCCGCGAAACCCACCTGCATCCCGCGAAACCCAATTTCTCTCTCTCTCTCTCGCTCTCTCACCATCGCCCGTCGTCGGCTGCTGCGCCACCACCGGCTCCACCGTCGCCCGTCGCCGCCTACCGCGCCACCGCCGGCCGCTACAACCGGGACCACCAACACCGTCGCCGCCGACCTTCACCGTCGGTGCCGCCGACCTTCACCGCGAGGTATGTATCTCCTCCCTCTACTGGATCCACCGGCCCCCAGCCCCCCTCCCACTTCTAGCACCCTCCCCTTCCACGACCCACACCCTGCCAGCCCCCCTCCCACTTCCGACCCCTCTCCCTCCACGACCCCCCACCTGCCAGCCCCCCTCCCACTTCCGGCCCCCTCCCCTTCGACCCCCTCCCCCTCCACGACCCCCACCCCTGCCTGCAGCCCCCCTCCCACTTCCTCCCCCCCCTCCCCCTCCACGACCCCCACCCTGCCAGCCCCACTCCCACTTCCGGCCCCCTCCCCCTCCACGACCCCCACCCCCCTGCCAGCACCCCTCCCACTTCCGGCCCCCTCCCCTTCCGGCCCCCTCCCCCTCCACGACCCCCACCCCTGCCTGCAGCCCCCCTCCCACTTCCGTCCCCCTCCATGACCCCCACCCCTACCAGCCCCCCTCCCAGTTCCGGCCCCCTCCCCCTCCACGACCCCCACCCCTGCACTATGGTTAAAGTCATTGTATTAGTTTAGAGGGGGGATAGACTGTCTGTCTTGCTAAATTTATTTTTGGCCTATTTAAGATGAGTCTATTTAATCGGTTATCAAATCGGTTCATAAGGTAATGTATAAGTTTGTCATCAGTGGTTAAGATCTTCTATTGTACATCTTAGGCTTACAAGATTAAGTCGTCCTCATATTTATACATAAAAAAAAATACTAAACCCTAGACTCACATATCTCTCTTTTCAAATTTTATCAATCTGTCTTAGGAGAAATATCCCTTAAAAAGCACCCAACAATATTAGGACTGTAAACGGGTCGGGTTCAGAATCAGAAACATAGATTCTGATTTTGATAATCGAAATATAGTTTCGGTTCTGATAATATCGGAATGGTTAATTCTGATTCCATTCAGATTCTGATAATATTATCGGAACCAAAATTTCGATAAGTTAAGGTGTTTACCATATTTTTTCTTTTAAGTTTATGGATAATTTATCGAAATAATCAATACCCATTCGATTCTGATTGTTTTTCAATTTCGGTTCCGATTTTGATAATTTAAAGAATATTCGATACCAATTTCAATAAACTATCAGTATCATTTTTCATTTTGAAACCGATAATTTTTATCAGAATCAGGTCGAAATATCGAGATATAGGGTTCCGTTTACACCCCTATCCAACATGCACATAGGTGTACAAAAAGTGTAAAAATGGACAAACTACTTAGATCCCACTCGATTAACCAGGATTCTATTTTTGTTGCCAACAATATGGAAGTGCACATATTTCTAATGTTATTTTTTAAATTTGAATAAGAGGGAGGAGAGCTGTGAGTGAGAAGCAGAGAGTGATACGGTGGCCCAGGCCGAAGGAATTCCAAACATAGCACTTTTCTATTGTTGAATAGAGTTTTGGGACTTTAAAACACCTCAACTCAAACATCACTGATATGATATGATATGGAAAAAAATAAGATTTTAGAATAAAACTTGATGCACCACATGCACTGTGGCGCATTTTTTACCCCCATGCGGTAGCTATATAAGATTGTAGGGGTCCGTATACCCAGACAACTCGATCTGGCTAAGGCATTTGACCCATCAATGTTGAGCTGTAGCCTGGAGGACATGTATGTGGTTTGGTCGGTCTGAAGCCTTTCTTTTTCCCTTGGGGATCTTTGTCACAGTGAAGAGTACAACTCACGTATTCCTGCCCAAAAAAAAACATGGTCCCTAGTTTCTACGTATGTATAATAATACATGCCACTGATTCGTCTAAGAGCAGCCATGGTCAGGAGGAGGAAGGAAGGTCATCTGCTAGCTAGTATATCATGGCTGGCACCTTGCACGGGTTGCCTGATCATTTTGTCATCGGGTTTTATGAAAGAGATTCTACATACGTACAAAAATTCTAATTATGTATGTGTAAATGTATATACCGATTAATTTCAGAGTGATGTACGCATGGTTTCCCGCTGCATGCCTCGGACTTATTAGGCATGGGATATGCGTTTGTAAAGAAGCCAAATACAAACACCAATGAGGTATACATCCCAATTTAGGGGGGAAAATTAGTGCAAACTCTTCCATCTAGATATTAGTTTCTTTTACGTTTAATTGTTCACTTTCAGTTTAATGATTAGTATTACACATCTTTTTAATGTATTTGTTTAGTATTGCACATGTTTATATGTAATTCATGTACATGTATGTGTGAATTGGTTTATTATTGCACTTGTTCACATGTATGATTTTGTTTTCATATTCCTTTGATATTCTGGGGGTTTTAAATTTGATCTATGCATTTTTTCTCATTTATCACTGCACACACCTCACGAGTGCATGTTAAGCCCGTGTCAATGAACCTTCCTGTTCAAGACTTTGAGATTGATGTGCACGAGTCTTATTTTCAATGATGAGAACGTGTATATCTAACTCAAAGTCTTGAATTGTCCCGTTTTGGACAGTCTGTGAATGTTTGATCGCAGTTTGGTGGTCATTTATTATGTGTTTGTATTATTTGTTGAAAATTTCGAGTGCGTCTACTCACTCCTCTCTGATATACCTTTATTGATTTAGAATATTTTCTTAACCACTTATTAGTAAGTGTTTAAGAAAATATCTTAATCAATAAATATTTTTGGTATATCGGAGAGGTGTGGGTAGATGCTGCCGAAATTTTCAGCAAATAATACAAACACATAGTAAATGGTCATCTGAGTGTGATCAAATATTCACAGATGGGTAAAAAGTGATAATCTAAATAATATATCCTACTTATTAATTTTGACTTACTCGAACGATGTGAGGGTGTGTTGGATTTTAACTCGTGACATGACATTTAATCTGTGTAGGAAAAATGTCTTATGAGAATCGGTCATGGATGTACCGTGGAATAGTGAATGGAGTTGTGACCGAGGAGTTTAAAGACAGAGTTGACAATTTTATTCAGTTTGCATTGAGTAATTCATCAGTAGCAGTTGATCCGATGGGTAACATCCGATGTCCGTGTTCGACTTGTAAGAACATAAAGTGGATATCGACATGGGATGTGCAGCATCATTGTATACGAGAGGATTTGTTGCCCATTATGAGTTATGGTCGTCTCATGGTGAGCTGAATATTTAGTCGTCTGCACCAGCTAATATTTTGCCTCCACAAGTACGTACGTAGACATGGTTGTCGATGTTGCTGGTCCGGAGTTCAATATTCATGAAGATCAAACAAAAAGAAGAAGTTCTGAATGATACAGCTCAGAGATTTTATCAGTTACTTCGAGATGCTGATGAGCCATTATGGGATGGTTGTGAGAAGCATACACGGTTGTCTGCAGTGTCACAGCTACTGAATTTGAAATCTGAATTTCATATGAGCGTCAGTTGTTTTGACCGGCTTCTCTCACTCGTCAAGAGTATGCTTCCTCAATCAGAAAGGTTACTTGCTGACTCTTACGTGCGAAGAAGATGGTGAATGATCTGGGTCTGGTTTTATGAAAATTGATGCATGTCTGAATCACTGTATGCTGTACTACAAAATGATGCAGAGAAGACATCATGCTGTATTTGTAGACATGATAGATTCAAGCCCAAGAGAGGGGACAAGTCAAAGTAGAAGGATGTTCCATATAAGTCATTGCGGTACTTTCCAATCACACCCAGATTGCAGCGGTTGTTCATATCCCCGAAGACAGCTGGACATATGACTTGGCATGCAAAAACAGTCCGTCGTGACGAAGGTGAAATGAGTCATCTTGCCGATGGTGAAGCTTGGGCTCATTTTAGCCGTACTCATCCTTACTTCTCAAGGGATCCACGCAACGTGCGGCTGGGTTTATGCACAGATGGTTTCAATCTATTCGGAGGCTCGGTGGCATCTTACTCATGTTGGCCAGTATTCCTAACACCGTATAACTTCCTCTAGGCATGTGCATGAAGCGTGAGAATCTGTTCCTTTTTGCTGATCCGGGTCCAAAAAGTCCAAGAAAAAAATATAGACATATATCTCAGACCGTTGATTGATGAGCTAAAATTGTTATGGTCAGATGGGGTTCTCTCTTATGATGCATCCAGAAAATAGAATTTCAATTTGAAGGCTACATTAATGTGGACAATAAGTGACTTTCCAGCGTACGACATGTTATCTGGCTGGAGCACACATGGGAGGTTGGCACGTCCTTATTGTATGGAGGATTCTAAATCATTTGTGTTGAAATCTGGGGGAAAATCATGTTGGTTCGATTGTCATCGTCGGTTTCTACCGAGTGACCATCCTTTCCGAAAGCAAAAGGATTCTTTTATGAAAAATACAATTGTGATGGAGGAGGTTCATATGGAACGGGTGTCTGGTGGAAACATGGCGAGGCGGGTCCAGAACTTACCGACTGTAACACAACTGCCTGGTAGTACCCGACAAATCCCTGGCTTTAGGAAGGATCACAATTGGGTGAAGCAAAGCATCTTTTGGGAATTGTCTTATTGGTCAACACTTTTGATACAACATAACCTAGACGTCATGCATATAGAGAAGAATGTTTTTGATAATGTGTTCAATACAGTTATGGATGTCAAAGGCAAAACGAAGGATAACGTCAAGGCACGTTTGGATTTGAAAGTACTTTGCAGACGTCCAGAACTAGAGCTGCAGCATGTTAGTGGAAAAGTGGTGCAACCTAAAGCTTCATATGTGCTTGGGGCCAGACAGATTAAGGAAGTCTTGCAATGGTTGAAGCAATTGAGATTTCCTGATGGATATGTCTCGAATATTACCCGTTGTGTAAATGTCAATGAGGGAAAAATATACAGAATGAAGAGTCATGACTGCCATGTTTTCATGCAAAGACTGATACCACTTGCTTTTCGTGAGTAGTTACCATAGCAAATATGGGGAGCAATGACTGAGCTGAGTCAATTCTTCAGGATTTTATCTGCATCAGAACTCAGGCTTCATGACTTGCAAAATATGGAGCAAAATATAATACAGACAGTCTACAAATTAGAGAAGATATTTCCTCCAACATTCTTTGATTCAATGGAGCACCTGATCATCCATTTGCCATATGAGGCTAGGGTCGGAGGACCAGTACAATTTCGATGGATGTATCCGTTTGAGAGGTATATTTCTATATCTCAATTTATTCACATTACGACGATCTTTATATTTCATATGTATTCATTTGAATTATTGTCATAGGTGCATGCACGATCTTAAGATGAAAGTCTGCAACAAAGCACAAGTTCAGGGCTCCATTACCCAAGCTTACCTCATTGAGGAGATATCGAACTTCTGTTCGATGTACTTTGAGACGGAAATACGAACCCGACGCACTCAACCTCCACATAATGATGATGGTGGAGATTCTAATGTGTCTGACCGACTCTCTGTATTCAAGTGTCCCGGACGGGCGTTCGGATATTCTTCTTCTTGCTCACTCGAAGACAGAGAGTTGGTAGCTGCAAAGATCTACATCTTCATGAATTGCGCAGAACTAGACCCCTACATTGAGTAAGCTCTCAACACTTATGATGTACATCATTTGTGTGCAATGCTGCAGAACTGAAAGGTTGGATGACATTTACATTGCAGAGAGTTTGACTCGGTCATACTGCAACGGAATCCACGTCTAACTGACGTGCAGGTTGAAAAGGAACGGGAGAAGTCTTTTCCTACTTGGTTAAGATCTCGAGTATGTGTCTAAATATTTTGAGGGCACTCCCCAGCCAGACTTGGATCCGGAGGCTTGGGTCGACGCAGCGGGAGGGCCAAGGAAGGGTCGAGTGTACAGCTTTGGGGACAGCCTGGATACTCATCCAGTGTTGTCCTCATATGCGAGTTCGATCATTCTTCCAGCATACGCGAGTTCATCTGCTGCGCCCCCCGTCAGTGGTGTAGAGGAGATTAGAGGCCTCATTCGGGAAGAGCTACGGGCACAGCTACAAACACAGCGGGCAGAGCTACAGACGCAGTTCGGCGATATGGTTCAGTAGTTGATCTCAGCCATGCAGGGAGTACGCCCCACACAGCCAGCACCTCAGGTTAGTATTAGTATTAATTTCATATACTTTGGATGAGATATGAAACCACTAAAGAATGTCAACATGGAAAAAAAAAGAAATCTAAATTAATTAACCTAACATAAGTTTAAAGGGCATTCAATTGACCGATCTAAAAAACACCCAAGTATATATAAAGGGTCAAAACCTACAATCTGGGGGTACAAAATCCCAAATAGGGATTGGATCGGCGTGCCGTTTGCTCCGACACGACCGGCTGAGTTAAAGTGACGTGTGGGAACTGACGGAATCTAATTTGGACTCCCGGGTTGGGTTGGGCGTTCAATTGACGGATCTAAAAAACACCCAAGTATATATAAAGGGTCAAAACTTACAACCTGGGGGTCCAAAATCCCAAATAGGGATCGGATCGACGTGCCGTTTGCTTCGACATGACCGGGTGGGTTAAAGTGACGTGTGGGAACTGACGGAATCCAATTTGGACTCCTGGGTTAGGTTAGACATTCAATTGACGGATCTAAAAAACACCCAAGTATATATAAAGGGTCAAAACCTACAACCTGGGGGTCCAAAATCCCAAATAGGGATCTGATCGGCGTTCCGTTTGCTCCGACACAACCGGGTGGGTTAAAGTGACGTGTGGGAACTAACGGAATCCAATTTGGACTCCCGGATTGGGTTGGGCGTTCAATTGACGGATCTAAAAAACAGTCAAGTATATATAAAGGGCTAAAACCTATAACCCGGGGGTCTAAAATCCCAAATAGGGATCCGATCGGCGTGTCATTTTCTCTGACACGACTGGGTGGGTTAAAGTGACGTGTGGGAACTGACGGAATCCAATTTGGACTGCCGGGTTGGGTTGGGCGTTCAATTGACGGATCTAAAAAACACCCAAGTATATATAAAGGGTCAAAACCTACAACCTAGAGGTCCAAAATCCCAAATAGGGATCGGATCAGCGTGCCGTTTGCTCCGACACGATCGGGTGGGTTAAAGTGACATGTGGAAATTGACGGAATCCAATTTGGACTCCCAGGTTGGGTTGGGCGTTCAATTGATGGATCTAAAAAATAGTCAAGTATATATAAAGGGCTAAAACCTACAACCCGGGGGTCCAAAATCCCAAATAGGGATCTGATCGGCGTGTCATTTTCTTCAACATGATTGGGTGGTTAAAGTGACGTGATTAACTCAGTGCTACAAACTTTTGCTTTCTATTGGTCTAATGCCTTTTTGCTTCCTACCAGCATTATTCAAGAAGTTGATAGTATTTTGAGCAAATTCTTCTGGAGTGGGACTTGTGATGAAACTTCTTTACATATGGTGAAATGGACTTCTATCTGCAAACCTAGGAGGAAGGAAGGCTCAATTTGAGAAATCTGCATGAATGGAACAAAGCTTGTATGATTAAGTATCTGTGGGATTTGTTGAAAGGTAACAACTCTCTTTGGAGCAACTGGGTTAATCAGAAGTATTTCAGCAAAAGCTCAATTTGGCACATAGATATCATGTCTCATTACTCCACTGCAATTAAAGGTATTCTTAAAGGTAGAAGATGGTTGGTAACCCATATTTCTTTCAATATCAGTTCTAGTAATGACATCAACATGTGGTATGATCCTTGGATTAATGGAAAAAGCATATTTCAAGTTTATGGGGAGAGGGTCAGACAAGACTTGGGGGTTTCTAAGGATACCACTATGTCTCAATTCATTAATAATGGGGTTTGGAATCTTCCACATGCAATCTCCCCAGAAATGTTTACTTTATGGCCTCAGATTGAAGCTATTCCCATAAGGATTGATGACAATGGGATTAAATGGAATCATGACCAAGGGAAATTTTCTATTACTTCTGTTTGGAATAATCTTAGAGTCAAAGGCAGCAACTAGAATTTATCTGGATGGGTCTGGGATCGGCCTATTGTTCAAAAACATGCTCTTTGCACTTGGTAAGCTCTTCAAAATAAGCTCCCTACCATGGACAATTTGCAGCGAAAAGGTTTTGTTCTTGCTAATAGATGTGTGCTTTGCTTAAATGACATTGAAACTGCTCAACAAATATTATTTGCTTGCCCTTACACCAGTTGGATTTGGAAAGAGATTTTGAATAGATATGATCTACACAAAAATCCTCAGGTCAATCTTCAGCATGAAATTCATGATCTGAATCAGAATTTTAAGAAATGTGGCATTCTGAAAAGTTTAGTTAAAGTCAACTTAAGGTCTACTATTTGGTGGATTTGGAGAGAAAGATGCACTATAATTTTTGAAAATCAAAGCAGAAACAAGGTTCATATTCTCATTGATATCCTTAATGACTCAAGAAGTTGCTTGGAGGGTAGGTTGAAAGTTAACAGTCTCAATAGGAAGGAGAAAAGGGTTCTTACTAGATTTAACTTTTCCATCAGCTAGATTAGTACTATTTTGCAATTAACTCTTTTTTCAGTATACATGACTCGTTTAATTTTTATTCTCCTAGTTAGCAGTCTATTGCTTGGTCTTGTTATCTTGTTGAGTTTTCAGGTTCAGCGTGGATCAAGCCATAAGTTGGGGAATTGTAGTCATAAGGGGCGTTGTAGGTCTCCTTAATGCTTTTTTTCATCTACAGTTTCCGCTTTCCTACTTCTTGATCTTTGCCATAGTCCACGGTTTGTGTGGTCATGACAGTTATTTTCTACTTTCTTGGAGCTGTGGACGGTGGAGTGAGAACATTTCTTCTCTTTGAGAAGGGGTGCACTCTCCTGGCCCACTCTAGGAGATTTTTCCTTATGTCACGGTTTGTGTGACAAAGGCTTTGTACATTTCACCCCATTAATCCAATTATTTACCTATCAAAAAAAAAGAATAACCTCATTGCAGCTCAGGAAGACCTCACTAAGAATCCAAATAATGCTATATGCATCAAGGTTGAGAAAGATGCCATGGAGAATTACTTGAAGGATTTAATCAAAGTGGAAAGTTTCATCAAGCAGAAATCTGAGAGAATTGGCTAAAGGTGATTCTATACTAAATTATTAGCTTCTCTTGCTGCCAGAAAAGCTAGAAATACTATCAGGAAATGTAGAGGGCGTGATGGTGATATTATTCATGATATTAGCACTGTGAAGAATATACTGTGGACTTCTATAGATCGCTCTTAATCAAGATCAGATTCAAGATCACTTGGACTTGAATGTCAATTGCAAGCTCATGGAAGATGATATTCTCATGCTCAATCAACCAGTCACTGATGAAGAAATTAAAAGAGTTGTCTTTAAATCTCCGAAGAATAAAAGCCCCGGTCCAGATGGTTTCAACGCTGAATTCTTCCAAGCTACATGGTCTATTACTGGTAATGATGTTCTAAATGCTTGCCATCATTTTTTCAAGAATGGTCATATCCTTAAACAATTGAACTACACTTTCATTCTCTTATCCCTAAGTCCAAAGGTGCTGATTGCTTGGAAAACTATAGACCAATCTCCCTTTGCAACTTTATTTACAAAGTTATCACCAAATTGATGGCCGATAGAATGCAAAAAGTGATGAACACGATTATTAGTCTCAACCAATCTGCATTCTTAAAAGACAGAGGCATCCACCACAATATTCTCCTTGCAGATGATTTGGTGAAAAGACATGACATCCAGGAGTAAACGAAACAACAAAATTGCTTCAAGGCTGATCCTAAAAAAGCCTTGGACTCTGTCAACAGGTCATTCATTTATGATATGATGATGAATATGAATTTCCCTGATAATTGGATTGCATTGATCAAGAATTATATTGAGATGCCAAAATTTTCTATTCTCTTTAATGGTTCTTGAACGCGGCATTGTTGACTGTGCACTTTCATTGTCGAGGTTCCGTGCATGAATCAATATACTCACCTTCTCTAAACTATCTCATGGATTTAAAATAGTAAAAATGAACTAGCAAAGTGGTGAGAACAAGTCATATCCACGGAGAGGCTGAATAGAATTTGAATCAAAACTACTTTGACTTGACACCATTCTAATGGACACATTTTCACTAAACTAACATTGCATTAAATTCAATTGTGTAAACAACACCAATCAAATCCATCACACTTGACATGCCAAACTTAATAGAATAACAAGCAGAATTGAAATGAAAAGAGAATTGATATCAATGTACCCTCACAATTGAGGGATCAAACAAGTAGACAGAAATCTAAAATAGAAATTAAACTAAGATTGCACAACGATGCAACTCTAATTCTGAAATGATTTAAAATTCAAAGAAATGAAAAGATGACAGAGCAAGAAATTTCAAAAGAACATTATCAAAGCAATGTACCCCTATAGCTTAGGGGATGAATAGTGATAACTCTCCATAAACACCGGATCACTACTCTCACAGCTCAAGATTCAGACAGAAGAAAATAAGTAACAGAAATTTAAAGTTGCTAAATCAGATTTCTATTACTATTACTGAAGAACATGGATCAAAATGAGACCGGAAAGAAATTAAAGAACTCAATCAAAGATTTGCAGGGAGACTAACATGAACTAAATTTTAAGATTACTGTATCCTACAACACACTGGGTCGATCTCACTATCTCCCACAACCAAACCTCCTAGTAGCCCAACGATCTGAAATTAGAACTCTCCAAACCCCCTAAAAATACCGAACCAGAAAAGATGCAGAACAATCGGAAGGGATGAAGAAAAAACTCAAAAACTTGAAACAACCCCTGGATCTCTCACATAGCAGTCGAACTAGATGTTGAATCCCTTCCAACAGCCCAATTGCCATCTCCTGGAGTACACAACCCCGGGATTCTTAAGATGCAAAATACAAGAAGAAGCCCACTGCTGCAGTAGATCTCCTGGCTGTCTTTACATAACACATAAGAAATGGAGAACATTGGATCTAACTCTTTGGCATGCACAAAAAAAATATATCCACACAGACGAAATGCCAAAATTAGATTCCACAGAAGAAGATAAAGAGTTGTCGATCTCAGCAATGTGCTCAGAAGAAAATAAAGAAATGGCAATCCCAGCAGCCCCTACATCTATCTCTGCACAAACCCCCCAATCTCCAGAAGAGGAGAAGAAACAACAAATTCTAAAACATAGAATAAATGGAAGAACAATCTCACTGGATCAAACTCTAAACACAGAAATAATGGAAAAATTCCATTGGATCCTCCACAGCAGAACTAAAAATCTGGACTAAAAGAGATGAACAAGAAAGGAAAACCCTCCAATCGAACCAGAACAAGAAAACACTCAATTCCAAAAAATTCTAAACCCCAGCCCCAACAACTCACACCTCTGATCTCCTGATGAACAGAAAAGAAATGAAAGCTCAAAAATCCCTAAAAATTTCCCCTGGCAAGCCTTCTAATGTCTGGAAGAACAGAAAAACTAAAAATCTGAAAAAAAAAAACTTGAACTCTTGTGCTGAGGGCCTTGGGGTCCCTTTATGGGCGTCCCGGGCCTTCTGCTTCCTCTGCACCAGCACCAGGATCACCACCTCAGCCGGCTTCACACCGCCACCTCAGCTGGCCCTGGTCCATCGCATGCACCAGCTCCACCATCGCACAAGGTCTGCCTGCATCACGCGCCAGCTCGCACCAGCAAAGCCTCTGCTGCTTCGCATGGAAGATCCACCAGCACAGCTCCACCTCCGTGAGCCGCCCCTGCACAGCACCGAACCGCCATGCCTCCACACCAGCAGCCGCGCATGGATCTGCCCCCTACTGCGCACAGTCCACAGCCGCCTCCGAAGAACCCAAATCGCCCCAACCGCCTTTGACCTGGTGGGAAGAAACGGAAAAAAAATTGGTTAAATGTAATGCGTGGGTGGGGTGGGATACTTATTAAAAATGATTAATGAGATTAGATGGGGTGTGTGGTTTGATAGTGTTGGGTGGGGTATTTATCTATCTAAAAACTTTATGTGCTTACAAACTAATACTTATTTACTACTAAAAATATTTACAAAAATATTATTGTGACAAGAATGTATTTATTTACAAATATATTTTTAAAATTTTAAAGTGTATTTATGAACAGAAAATAAACCTGATTAGTCAACTTGACACGAAATCAGTGACTTATTAAATGAAAATCTATCATGTATATTCTAACCCAAAAATTTAACTAAAGTGCTCAAAATTTTATACATGGATGAAATTAAAATCCAAATGTACGTTATTTACAGACAACTGACGTCTAAATTTAACTAAATGTATGAAATTTAACACAAAAATTTTATAATTATCACTCCCCTCTACTTGAACATTGTTAGTCCCTTAGCAATAAAAATTACTCCAAATTTAAGACTAGAAGATATAATGTCTCATGCTAAACAGTCATCATGTAAGAGATTAATGTAAAGATATGTCTTTCCTAATTGTAAGGGCTTATGGCAAGAAATTAGTGCACGAATGATATCTCACTTAAGAGTTCGCATCAGCCCTCATGGAGCTCCTCTGCCTCAGCTAGTATTTGAGATTATATTAATTCGAGGGAGAAGAAAAGAATTGTGGAATAAGATCTTTACTCAGTCGGATCAGGTTGTTTCTCTCAGTTCCATTCTGCCCAACTTCTTTGAGGATTATTTCTTTGAGTTGAGGACTTTGCCTCTTTATTTGCACTTTGTGCACTAAGAATTTTTTCTTTTCATCCATAATGCTACACAACCATCACTTTTCAAGAGTAGCGAGTCCAACTTTACTCAGATCCAGGGCATTTTTCATGGATAATTTTTTTTCTTTTGCTTTTACTTTTTACTTTTTGCTTTTTTTTTTCTTTTCCTATTTACGGAAGGATGAACAGTCAGGTTCCTTGATCACATGCCTTCACTTCCTTCGCAATTCACTTAAGGGGAAGGGAGAAAACCAATCGCCTCTCTTTCTTACTAACTTTAACAGATTTGCTACATTCGGTTCAGCTAGTCTAAGTTGCTGTGTAGTGTGTGTATGAAAACTTCTTGCCATAAATCCTTACATAAGGTGGACAAGAAGTATATGTAATCCTTTACTAGAGGCTACCTAACATGGATACTTGCAAGGGAATGTGACAACCACAAAATTTAATGGTTAATGATCATACACCTAGTCTTGGGATGCGCAAAGCCACGCATTTTTATTCAAGGATGAAACATTGTGAAATTTTTATTTGCATATGTACAAGCTCAAGAAAAAGAAATGAAGCAATGGTTGGGATGAGGACTATGAATGCATGCTTATTCTACCTCTCCCCCCTACTTATTGACAGAAAAGAAAGTAAGACAGAGAATACTACTGATGAAGGAAATCTGTACACTTGGGTTGCCTCCCAAGAGCGCTAAGTTTATCGTCTTCAGCTGGACGCAATTAGGCTCCATTTGGCTCGGCTAGCTTGGTAGAATCAATTTCAAGGAATGCGGGCTTTCAAAGAAATGCTTTAACTCTGCCCATTAACAATGAATGATTGTCCAGTTTTATGGTCAAGAATAATGACAGCACCATTGTCATAAACTTTGACAACAGTGTAAGGACCATCCCATCGAGACTTCAATTTTCCCGAAAACAGACGAAGCCCAGAATTGAATACCCAGACCTTATCATGCACTTGAAACAATTTTCTATGAATGTGTTTATCATGGAATGCTTTGACTTTGGTTTTATAGATCTTTGGCTTTTGCTTTGTCTATTCTCTCCTTAAACCCTACAGCACAGGGTTGGTCTACTGTTTTTCACACAAGATTCTCCCGAGGAGGTCTACCACTAGACAACTCTCTCTTTGATCATGGTGCCCAGGTCTTAAAAATATTGATACTAACCCGCATCCCCAAATGATATATCCATCATCCCGGTAGCACAATTAATGTTAGCTCTAGCTGTGGCCAAAAAAGGTCTACCAAGTATGATGGTGGACTGAGCTAAATTGAGGAGTGTCATGTCCAGAATGATGAAATCGCAGGGAAGTAACAATCATTGATTTTCACAATAACGTCCTCAACTAAGCCTTTAGGAGTGTGACAGAACGATCGGCTAGTTGAAGGACAACAGAAGTAGGTTTCAATTCTCCTAAATTGAATTCTTGAATATAGCAAGAGGTAGGAGATTGACACTGGCTCCCAATCCACAAGGCTGCTCTCAAAAGTGACTCCACCGATGGTGCAAGGAATTAGTGGAGTGCCTGGATCTTTGAGTTTTTAGGGAGTTGATTCAAGATAACGACACTCACAGTTTCTGGAAGAATGATTGTTTCAGTTTTATTTCTCATTTCACGTTTTGGAGTGCACATTTCTTTTAAGAATTTGGCATAAGCAGGCACATGCTTAATGGCATCAAGGAGAGGAATGTTGATGTGAACTTGTTTAAAGAGTTCCAAGAGTTCTTCATTACTAGTTGGTTTGTTTTTAGATTTTGGCTTTAGAGCTTCAGGAAAAGGGACTCTTGGAATGCAACAGCTTGGGTCTTCATTCATGTTGATTGTGTCTAGAGGTTCTTCAATCATTTTCTCTTTTCCCTTAGATTTTTCTTTTTCAACATTTTCTTCAATTTCAGTTTCATTTTCGTTATCCTCATGCAATGTTGAGATGTGTGGGTGAGGATTTGTTCTGATTTTCCACTTCTTAAGGTTGACACAGTTTTAACATTTTCACTTGGGGGCCCCTAGCTTGGGCAGGAGGATGGTCCTGTTGTATAGGCTGATTCTGAATTTGTGGTGCTGGAATGTTTGGACAAAAGCTTGTTGTGTGTTGATGGTGGAGGTGCATTTGACGAACAGGTGGTCTGTACCCTGGGGTTGTTGGTATTGCTAGTTCTGATAGAATCCGGGAGGGTTGTTCCTTGGGTTTGCTACAGCTTGACTTGGTAGCTGCCCTGATTCCTCCTTGACATACATCAACAATCTGGGACTCTATCCTTGTCAAATTTTGTTGAAAATTTTGATTTGAGTTTGATATTGACTTTGTTGTTCTTGCACAGTTTGCATAGAGTCGCCATCATGTTTTGGAGTTGATTCATTTTATCATCCCAATTAGGCGAGGAGGTGGTGGTTGATTATATGAAGGTTGTTGGAAATTGGTATGAGCAAATTGATTGAAATTTTGATTTCCTTGGACTTGTGGAGGTTTGGAGTAAGAAGATTGGTCAAATCCTAAATTCTGATTGGGATAGGATTGACCGTACATGGATTGCTTGAAAGAAGGTTGAGAAACTTGTTCAGATTGATTTTTCCATGAAAAATTCGGGTGATTTCTCCAACCAGGGTTGTATGTGTTAGAATATGGATCATAGGAGGGTTTGGGGAAACCTTGAGCAGCTTGAACTTGTTCTTGAATAAAAGGGGGTAATTGGGCAGTAGTGGAACAAGCATTGGTAGAGTGAGCTGGACTAGCACACATAGCACAAGTTTCAGGTTGTTGAGAAAATTTGGGTATGGCTTGCCCAGTGAAAGATAGTAGTTGATCAAATTTTTGTTCCAACTCTGCTCCAATCTCTGATCAAGTCTAGCTATCAGATCTTCTACCCTAGAATATGATTTCCTCTCCCTCTTACTTCATACCCCCGCCTTCTTTACAGGCCCTAATGCTCTCTCATAAGAGTAGAGTGAGGCATGATTGATAGAATTTTCACCAATATTTCAAAAAGATTTTATGCCTCATCCTCGCTCTTAGTCATAAATGCTCCTCCACACGAGGCATCAACCATCTGCCTATTCGATTCTGTTAATCCTTCAGAAAAAGCTTGAACAATTTGCCACCTCGACAGACCATGGTGGGGGCATTTTCTAAGCAACTCCTTTAATCTCTCCCACAATTCATGCATTAACTCTCCCGGGTGTTGGGAGAATCCAGTGATTGCTCTTCTCATGGTGTTTGTGCGGCCAATGGGGTAAAATTTCTTCAAAAACTCATGTTGCATTTCTAGCCATGTTGTAATAGTTATCCCTATGGTTCCTAACCAATGTTTGGCCTTATACTTTAAAGAGAATGGAAATAGGGTCAGTCTAAGGCATTTTTTGTGAAATTTTGGATCCTGACAGTGGAACAAATCTCTAGGAGCTCATCTATATGCTTGTAAGGATCTTCATTGGGATTGCCATAGAAAGATGGCAACATCTGAATGGTTCCTGGTTTGATTTCAAAATGATTTGCAGGAATTTCCGGCCTAATGTAAGTAGCAGGTTGATAGTCAGAAGGAATAAAATACTCCTTCATCTGTCTGGGTACAACCTCCTCCATATTCCTAGCAATTTGGTTTTGATATTGGTTGGCCATACTATGAAAGAATCTTTCAATCTCGTCTATAGGTTGGGCCAAATCTATGTTCAAGGATCGTCTACCAAGCATGCACAGTTGAAAAGCCTTTTAAGTTTTTTTTTAAATTTTTTAGAGTTTTATTGATTTTTGAATTTTTATGACAAACACAAACAATCACACACTTTCAAAACAAATTATCCTAAACTCTAAGTGTTCCTTGGACTTATGTTATTTATCTCAAAATCAAATTTATGCTTGCTTAAGTCCAATCCTCACCCCATTAATCCAATTATTTACCTATCAAAAAAAAAGAATAACCTCATTGCAGCTCAGGAAGACCTCACTAAGAATCCAAATAATGCTATATGCATCAAGGTTGAGAAAGATGCCAGGGAGAATTACTTGAAGGATTTAATTAAAGAGGAAAGTTTCATCAAGCAGAAATCTAGAGAGAATTGGCTAAAGGTGATTCTAATACTAAATTCTTTTATGCTTCTCTTGCTGCCAGAAAAGCTAGAAATACTATCAGGAAATGTAGAGGGCGTGATGGTGATCTTATTCATGATATTAGTACTGTGAAAGAATATACTGTGGACTTCTATAGATCGCTTCTTAATCAAGATCAGATTCAAGATCACTTGGACTTGAATGTCAATGCAAGCTCATGGAAGATGATATTCTCATGCTCAATCAACCAGTCACTGATGAAGAAATTAAAAGAGTTGTCTTTAAATCTCAGAAGAATAAAAGCCCAGTCCAGATGGTTTCAACGCTGAATTCTTCCAAGCTACATGGTCTATATGGTAATGATGTTCTAAATGCTTGCCATCATTTTTTCAAGAATGGTCATATCCTTAAACAATTGAAATGCACTTTCATTGCTCTTATTCCCAAGTCTAAAGGTGCTAATTGCTTGGAAAACTATAGACAATCTCCCTTTGCAACTTTATTTACAAAGTCACCAAATTGATGGCTGATAGAATGCAAAAAGTGACGAACAAGATATTAGTCTCAACCAATCTGCATTCTTAAAAGATAGAGGCATCACCACAATATTCTCCTTGAAATGATTTGGGTGAAAGACATGACATCCAGGAGTAAACGAAACAGAATTTGCTTCAAGGCTGATCTTAAAAAAGCCTTTGACTCCGTCAACAGGTCATTCATTTATGATATGATGATGAATTTGATTTCCCTAATAATTGGATTGCATGGATCAAGAATTGTATTGAGATGCCAAAATTTTCTGTTCTCTTTAATGGTTCTTGAACGCGGCATTGTTGACTGTGCACTTTCGTTGTCGAGAGTTCCTGCATGAATCAATATACTCACCTTCTCTAAACTGTCTCACGGTTTTTAAAATAGTAAAAATGAACTAGCAAAGTGGTGAGAATAGGTCATATCCACGGAGAGGCTGAATAGAATTTGAATCAAATTACTTTGACTTGACACCATTCTAACGGACACATTTTCACCAAACTAACATTGCATATAATTCAATTGTGTAAACAACACCAATCAAATCCATCACACTTGACATGCCAAACTTAATAGAATAACAAGCAGAATTGAAATGAAAAGAGAATTGATATCAATGTAGCTTCACAATTGAGGGATCAAACAAGTAGACAGAAATCTGAAATAGAAATAAAACTATGATTAACAACGATGCAACTCTAATTCTGAAATGATTTAAAATTCAAAGAAATGAAAAGATGACAGAGCAAGAAATTTCAAAAGAACATTATCAAAGCAATGTACCCCTATAGCTCAGGGGATGAATAGTCATAACTCTCCACAAAACACGAATCACTACTTCACAACTCAAGATTCGGATAGAAAATAAGTAACAGAAATTTAAAGTTGATAAATCAGATTTCTATTACTATTACTGAAGAACATGGATCAAAATGAGACCGGAAAGAAATTAAAGAACTCAATCAAAGATTTGCAGGGAGACTAACATGAACTAAATTTTAAGATTACTGTATCCTACAACACACTGGGTCGATCTACTATCTCCCACAACAAACCTCCTAGTAGCCCAACTATCTGAAATTAGAACTCTTCAAACCCCCTAAAAATACCGAACCAGAAAAGATGCAGAACAATCGGAAGGGATGAAGAAAAAACTCAAAAACTTGAACCAACCCTGGATCTCTAACACAGCAGTCGAACTAGATGTTGAATCCCTTCTAACAGCCCAATTGCCATCTCCTGGAGTACACAACCCCGGGATTCTTCAGATGCAGAATACAAGAAGAAGCCCCTACGCAGTAGATCTCCTGGCTGTCTTCACATAACACAGAAGAAATGAGAACACTGGATCTAACTCTGTAGCATGCACAAAAAAAAATATATCCACACAGACGAAATGGCAAAATTAGATTCTGTCGATCTCAACAATGTGCTCAGAAGAAAATAAAGAAATGGCAATCCCAGCAGCCCCTACATCTATCTCTGCACAAACCCCCCAATCTCCAGAAGAGGGGAAGAAACAACAAATTCTAAAACATAGAATAAATGGAAGAACAATCTCACTGGATCAAACTCTAAACACAGAAATAATGGAAAAATTCCATGGATCCTCCACAGCAGAACTAAAAATCTGGACTAAAAGAGATGAAAAGAAAGGAAAACCCTCCAATCGAACCAAACAAGAAAACACTCAATTCCCAAAAATTCTAAACCCCAGCCCCAACAACTCATAGCTCTGATCTCCTGATGAATAGAAAAGAATGAAAGCTCAAAAATCCCTAAAAATTTCACTGGAGAGCCTTCTAATGTCTGGAAGAACAGAAAAACTAAAAATCTGAAAAAAAAAACTTGAACTCTTGTGCTGAGGGCCTTGGGGTCCCTTTATAGGCGTCCCGGGCCTTCTGCTTCCTCTGCACCAGCACCAGGATCGCCACCTCAGCCGGCTTCACACCGCCACCTCAGCCGGCCCTGGTCCATCGCATGCACCAGCTCCACCATCGCACAGGGTCTGCCTGCATCACGCGCCAGCTCGCACCAGCAGAGCCTCTGCTGCTTCGCATGGAAGATCCACCAGCACAACTCCACCTCCGTGAGCCCGCCCCTGCACAGCACCGAACCGCCAAGCCTCCACACTAGCAGCCCGCGCATGGATCTGCCCCTGCTGCGCACAGTCCACAGTCGCCTCCAAGAAGAACCCAAATCGCCCCAAACCGCCTTGACCTGGTGGGAAGAAAGGAAAAAAATTGGTTAAATGTAATGCGTGGGTGGGGTGGGATACTTATTAAAAATGATTTAATGAGATTAGAGGGTGTGTGTTTGATAGTGTTGGGTGGGGTATTTATCTATCTACAAACTTTATGTGCTTACAAACTAATACTTATTTACTACTAAAAATATTTACAAAAATATTATTGTAACAAGAATGTATTTATTTACAAATATTTTTTTAAAATTTTCAAAGTGTATTTGTGAACAGAAAATAAATCTGATTAGTCAACTTGACACGAAATTAGTGACTTATAAATGAAAATCTATCATGTATATTCTAACCCAAAAATTTAACTAAAGTGCTCAAAAATTTATACATGGATGAAATTAAAATCCAAATGTACGTTATTTACAGACAACTGACGTCTAAATTTAACTAAATGTATGAAATTTATTACAAAAATTTTGTAATTATCAGCTCTCCTATTGGTTTCTTTGGCAGTGGAAATGGAATTAGACAAGGGGATCCACTATCCCCTTATTTGTTTACTATTGCAATGGAAAGATTGATTTGTATGCTTGAGCAAGCAGTTAGTGATGGTACGTTAAAAGTGCCTACTTCTGGGAGCATTCACATTTCTCACATTATATTTGCTGATGACCTGCTTATATTCCTTCAAAATGATCATGCCTCATTCCATAAGCTTGTTGATATTCTCAAGACCTTTGGCAAGTTTTCTGGTCTGAAACTTAACCACGAGAAAAGTAAAGTGTATGTGGGGGCCAACATTGGTTATTAGGAATGTGTGACTACTACACTTAGGGTGGATGAAGGAACTCCACCTATTCCTTACTTGGGTTTACCTCTATTCTCCAATGGAATCAAGAATAATCACTGTCAGCAATTGTTGAGAAAATCAAAAGCAGAATTAATTCATGGAAACCTCGGCTTCTTTCCAAGGCTGGAAGACTTCAATTAATTACATCTATGCTGCAATCATTTACTTTATACTAGTCCAATGCCTTCTTGTTACCTACCAGTATCACTCATGAAATTGATGGCATTCTTAGAAAATTCTTTTGCAGTGGTACCAGTGCTGAAAGATCTATTCATATGGTGAAATGGACCTCAATCTGCAAACCAAAGGAAGAGGGAAGGCTGAACTTATAGAATTTGCATGAATGGAACAAAGCTTGTATGATTAAAAACCTCTGGGATTTGTTGAAAGGCCAAAAGTCTCTTTGGAGTAAATGGGTCAATCAGAATATTTCAGAAAGGATTCCATATGGAACATTGACATAAGGCTCATTATTCATCTGCTATAAAAGGCATTCTTAAAGGTAGAAGAGGCTGGTTAATCACATTCTTACATATAAGTTCTAGAAATATATACATAAAGTTGTATGGATGAATAGCATTTTATCAATTAGTTTATGATTAAATGGGGTTGAACTTGAAAAGACTTGGGGCTAAGGCATGCAAACTGTTTTCATTTTTTACATTGATGTGAGGGTTGACTGGGGGCTGCAAAGACCAGAATTTCTCAATTGTACAAGTGAAATCTCCTCATGCAATCTCTCCTGATATATAACTTTATGGCCGCAAATTGAAGCTATTCCTATAAGGAATGAGGATAATGGGATCCAATGGAATCATGATCAAGGTAAATTTTCTGTTCAATTTGTTGGGAATCAGCTTAGAACCAAAGGCAACAATTGGAATTTAGCTACTTGGGTTTGGGATAGCCCTACTGTGCACAAACATGCTGTTTGCACTTGGCAAGCTCTTCACAAGAAGCTCCCTACTATGGACAATTTGCAGCGGAAAGGGTTTTCTATAGATAACAGATGTGTGAACAATATCGAGACTGTTGATCATTTATTCTTTGGTTGCTCATATTCAAATTGGATCTGGAAAGAGATCTTGAGTAGTATGATTTGAATAGAACTCCTCATAACAACATTCTTCAATAAATCAATGATTTGATTCAAGAATTTTAGAAATGTGGCATTCTCAAAACTCTTATCAATGTCAATCTTAGATTTGCTATTTGGTGGAGAGAAAGATGTATTAGAATCTTTGAGAATCAAAGCAGGGATAATGTTCACATTCTCATTGATATTCTTCATGACTCTAAATGTTGTTTGGAAGGCAAGCTGAAAATCAACACTCTTAACAGGTTGGAGAAAAGGGTTCTTACAAGATTCAACTTTGCCATTAAATAGTTTATTTAAAATTGACTCTTGCCAATTATGTCTTTCAGCAAGCATGGGTTCTTCTAATTTTAATCTCCTAGATTGCATGTTCTTGCTTAGACTTGATATCTTTTTCAGCTTTCAGATTCAGCGTGGAACTTACCAAAAGCTTGAGAATGGGCCGTCAATAAAGACAAGCTTGATGACAAATGGACGTCTTTCTTCTATTACAGCAGCTCAATAACCATTTGTTTTCCTTTCATTTTCCTTAGTCCACGGTTTGTGTGGTCATGACATATTTTCCTTTCCTAGGGATGTGGAAGGTGGAGTGAGAACATTCCATCTCCTTGAGATGGGGTGCACTCTCCTAACCACCCTAGGAGACTTTTCCCTTATGTCACAGTTTGTGTGACTCCTTTTTTGTAAATTCCATCACCTTAATACAATTACTTTACTTATCGAAAAAAAAACTTAGGTTTGGGGGTCCAAAATTAGGAATACTAATTCGATTGGAATCTGGTTTTTTCCAGCACGGCCAGGGCGATGATTATGAGTTGTGGAAACTGACGGAGTTTAATTCAGACTCTCGGTTTAAGCTCACACACTCAAATTCACATTAAGAAAGTTAGTTTAGTTTGAAAACAATGAACTAAAGTTTGTGGGTCAAAATTAGAAATACTAATCCGGTTGGCCTCCGATTTTTTCCAGCACAGTTAGGGAGATTATTGTGACTTGTTGAAACTGACGGAATTCAATTCGGGCTCCGGTTTGAGCTCGGCGCTCAAATTCACATTAAGCAAGTTAGTTTAGTTCAAAAACGAATAACTTAGGTTTGGGGGTCCAGAATTAGAAATACTAATCCGATTGGCCTCTGATTTTTTCCAACACAGTCAGGACGATGATTGTGACTTGTGGAAACTTATGGAGTTCAATTCAAACTCATGGTTTGATCTCAACACTCTTTTTTTTTTGGTAAGTAATAAATTTCATAAATGAAAAGGAGAGAATATACAGGACCCCATGACCATGAGAATGGTACATAGGAAATGGGCTCCTAATGGAGGACAGGAGAGTGTACCCCACCTTAAAGAGGTGGAATATTCTCACTCCACTGTACACAACATTAGGATCGCAATTTAGACACTTCGTGACCACACAAGTTGTGGACTATGAATGAAGAAGACTAGAAGAAACAACAATGGGAATAGCGACTAAACAGAAATGTTGAAATGCCTAAAGATGTCCTTCTCCCTCTCAGATTTTACATCGACTTTGTACTCTTCCATGCAAGTCTTGATGTCTTGAAGAATGGAGATGTGCACCTGCACTTTGGAGTGATTTTATTGTCAAAGCTTCTCATGCATCTTTCTCGCCATATCCACCACACTGCCGTCTTTAAAGCAAGTTGAGCAAGAGACCGGACAACATTTGATTAGGAAAATTGATATTAAGCTTTTCCTTCTCTTTATCCAA